>SJYO01014747.1:16820619-17049221 GCA_006410555.1 Capra ibex
GAGAAAGTCTTAAAAGGTGTCAAATAACACTAGGTGTGTCAGTTTCCGAAACCGTATCAGTTATTTCGTCTTCATCTACAAAAAGACCTTGAGAGAACGAAAAAGGTACTAGGTCGCCTACAACCGTTAAACTAGAGACCAAGGAGACGGAAAAGATTTTGGTCGAACTTGTAGTCCCTCAAGTGCCAAGTACATAACAACTTCGGACCGAACCTCTTAAAACTCGTAATGAATTGATCGAACACTCTACTCACGTTAACACGTCATCAACCTCGTAAGAAACCGTAACGGAAAGAAACCCTGATCTTACTTTTGACTGGAAAAGGTCAGGACACCGGTGACGACTCAAAAGGTTTAAACGACTGTACAACTCACGTCCTGAAAGTGTCGTAGTATAAAGTCCTAAACTTTATCGAGGTGACCTTAAGGTAGTGGAGGTGATCGAAACAAGTATCACTACGAAAAATTCCGGGTGAACTGAAGTGTAAGGTCCTACAGACCGAGATCTACTCACTGGTGTGGTAGCACTAATAGGCCCAGTACTTCTAGAAAAAACATGTCAAGAAGACACATAACAACGGTGGAGAAGAATTGTAGAAGACGAAGACAATCCAGGTATGGTAAAGACAGGAAATAGCTCGGGTAGAAACGTACTTTACAAGGGAACCATAGAGATTAAAAGAACTTCTTTAGAGATCAGAAAAGGTAAGACAAGAAAAGGAGATCAAGAAATGTAACTAACGACTTCTTCCGAAAGAATAGAGAAGAACGATAAGAAACCTTGAGACGTAAGTCTACGAATATAGAAAGGAAAAGAGGGAACGAGAGGTGGAGAGAAGAAAAGTGTCGATAAACATTCCGGAGGGGTCTGTCGGTAAAACGAAAAAACGTAAAGAAAAGGTACCGCTACCAGAACTAGGGATAGAGGACATGTTACAGTGCTTGGAGTAAGGTATCAAGTAGTCCGTGAGATAGATAGTCTAGATCCGGGAATTTAGATAAAGAGTGAAGGTGACATATTAGTATTCCCTAAACTAAATCCGGTATGGACTTACCAGATCACCAAAAGGGATGAAAGAAGTTAAATTCAGACTTAAACCGTTATTCCTCAAGTACTAGACTCGGTGTCAGTCGAGGACCAGAACAAAAACGACTGACACATATTGAAGAGATAGACACCGACGTTTCTTATATTAATTAGACTAAAACCACAACTGGTAGACCACTACAGGTACACATCTCAGAAGAGAACACAACAACCTTCTCCCACAAACGATACTGGTCACGTAAATAATTATATATTCCCGTGTTTATGTCCTCTACCGCGAGTAACGTCCAATGGAATCTGCAGGTGGTTGGAGAGACTGGAGTACAATGTAGACCACTGTGTTCAACTTTGACGGTACTGTGTCCTTTTCTTCTCTACGAAGTAACCAATGCAGGTAAAGGGAGATGTATCTTCCCTGAGGTTTAATCCTGAGAACCGTAACTCGAGTTTAGATCCGAGTCCAATTACAGTACTGGTTTCTCTCAGATCATTGGTTTTTGCAAAAGAGAACTGAGTTCAATCAAAGTTGACAAAGAGGTTGTAGGGTCTTCTGTCCGCAGAAGATGTGATACGGTAGAGGAGACTTTTAGAGTAAAAAAAAGGGGAAGGTGGGTGAATTGAGTATGTGTCGGGGTACTAAAACAATTTGAAGAGAGAAGGACAGAGACTTTTGTTGGAGGGTCTACCGATTAGGATAGAAGGTCAAGATCTAATGATTTCAAGTCTCTTTGGAAAGTCGATGTCTTGTCTTTACCGGACCGTCACCGACTTAAGAGAAACCTCTCACCTCTTCCCTTTCTGTGTCTCGTTCGTTTCGTTCAAGAGAAAACGTCCGTCCTTTCCTCCTTTCGACCTTTCGGGTGAATATAATTACAAAAGTCAGAGTAGTGTATCGTAAATAACACACGTTCAAACTAGAGGAATTGGTCTGACGTTTGAGGAACTTTCGTGTAAGAATAGAAGATGAAAGAGCATAAGGTGGTATCGTTTACGACCCGACCTCACCATATCTGTCTACCGTACGTACGACCCGACACTCATAAAAAGGTAATCCGATCACTAATCTTCGCTATAACACGGACTTTCACGATACATTTACCATTGTGAGACATATGTACCATGTCAATAGTGACAATGATAGTAGTGGTAGTGGGAGATCGTACAGAAATACATGGTGGAAGTTTCTACCTGTGAGAGGACCCAGTTATGAGTTAGAACTAGGAATCTTAAATTCACGTCGTCTTATTTGCTTAGGAAAGGTTTCCATATGAACACGTAGCTAAACGGAATTTAATATTTATGATGCCTCACCCTGACAGTGTATATTACAGTTAACCCAAAGATTTATGAAATAAAAAGACTGATATTTTCGATATCTTTATTTCACTCTTGTTTTATCTTCTGGGGTGGAACCCGTCAAATGGCATAAAGAATCGGAGAGCATATTTACACATATATACATGTATTAATGTAAGTGTATATAGTATATATACGATGTGTGGATCTATACACACGATATATACACACACATATATGTATATGTTTGTTAACTACGTAAACAAACTACGGACCCAACCCTTCTAGGGGACCTCCTTTTTTACCGTTGGGTGAGGTCATAAGAACGGATCCTTTAGGGTACCTGTCTCCTCGGACCTCCCGACGCCATGTGCCCCAGTGTCTCAGTCTGTACTGACTAGACGACTCGTACGTATCGGTCAATTGTTACAACACTATCAAAGTCCACCTGTCGTTTCACTAAGTCAATATGTATAATCAACGTTGGAAACCTCAGAATTTTCAACTTAATGTTCAGTTAACGTACCGGAAAACGTTATAAAAATTTTAAATAAAGAAGACCTTTCTTAAACGGTCAAATATAAAGAGGTCCTCAGATTCTGTAAGGGTGGGAGTTTACGTAGTGAATAGTAGAATTTTAAAGACGACTAAACTATCTTTATAGGAACGTGAAACGAAATTAACATAAAAAATTAATGACTCCAACTAAAAAAAGAACACAAAACGTAAATAAGAAGACCCTTACCAAATCAGTAGGGGAAACGGGTGAATTGAACTACTCAGAATTACAAAAGAAAGAACTAACTATTTCAAAGAAACTATCGAATAAAATTGGAAAACTGATAACATTATTAAAACTTCTATAGTAAACCATAATACTAAAATACATACTAAAGTGGGGTTTAATACTTAGTACAGTGAATAAAAACAAAATTTTATAAAAGGTAGGTGTATTTTGGTTACGATTATTAACCGACAGGGGATCAGTGTGTTGAAAGGGGTTAAGGGGTTCCATTAGTCTGAAAACTGAAACCACTACTAGTGAAAGAAGGAGAAGAAACGTTCAAACGTTTATAGACACATAAGGATGAATTATGTAACAAGTCGAAAAGAGTATGAACTTGAAATATATCCACATTTTGGTGTAACACGGAAAAAAACCAGTGTTCGAAAAGTAAGTTGTTACACATCAAAATTTAATATTACTGTACACCTACGTATAGTATTAATTAAACGAGACGTTATATCATTCAACAGGTATGAAGTAGACAAAATATTAGAATTACTGGGAAACCTAATAAAAGTCTTAAAAAACAACAGTAAAACGTTAATACGTGTTATAACGAAACCTGTAAGAACATCTACTGTTCAAAGGATCTCGTTTAGACGTTTAATAGAGATCCCTGATACAACTCCTTAGTTCAACAACCCATAACCCTATCCTTATACAAGTCAAAATGACCTATTTGTGGTTTTATAAAGGGTTTCATCAATAAGATCGAAAGAAAATAAGGTCGTCAATTGTTTCAAAAGATGAAAAATGGAACCTGTCGTAAATTCTAAAGACTCGAAAATTCCAAAAGAATATCCTACTTATACTTTCCAATAAAGTTCTAATAAAATTAGTATTAAAACGAGTAATGAGTCACTCAATTTCGTGAAAAGTGTACAAATCTCCAATAAGTACCAAAGACTAGTTGTAAATCTAAGAAACGAATAAAAAGAGAAAAATTCTTTTCGAGAAAGATTAACTTGGTGTCCACGAGAAAAAAATAAGATAAAAAACAGTAATATTCACAACGTTATATAAGAAGGATAAATACCGTACTGAAAAGAAAGAGAAATACTACATAAAACTAACTACTTGAGTTTAAGAATTAAAAGGTACGTATCCAAATAGTCAGAAACGGAAATACTAGGTAAGAAAAATACAAAATAAAAATTTTTAGAAAGTAATGGAAGACTTTCCTTATAGAGATAAAGAAAATGTGTCACTGTGGTGAAGTGAAGACTGTAGTCTGTGTCCAAAAAAAGAGTATACCTAGTTAAGAGACTGTGGTCGACCTACAGGATGTTAAATTAAGTTAAGACTGTGACCGATGGATCTCTTTCGTAGTGTAGGGTGTCCAATTCCCGAGTCCGGGTCGTCTGACGGGGATCGAGGTCTACGATTAACATTCAGACCCGGAGGTAATGAAGATTTACTGACCGACATTTAGGGTGTCACCGGAGGAGTTCGAACCAATAAACGATACTACCGCTTATTATTTACCGTGTATTTATTTATTATTATTTACCGTGTGTTTAGAATTCTTTGATGAATGCAAACGATCAAATAATGTATTATTTCGTTTATACTCGAAGGGATCACCGAGTCACCATTTCTTAGTCGGACGGTTCGTCCTATGTGTTCAAGCTAGGGATCCAGTCCTTCTAGGGGACCTCTTTCTTTACCGTTGGGTGAGGTCATAGGAACGACCCCTTTACGGTACCTGTCTCCTCGGACCGTCTGATGTCACGTACCCCCTCGATTCTCAACCTATGGTAAATCATTGATTTATTGTTGTCATTTCCGTATATTATTTACTAAGTTTATCTACTGGTCGGTGTACTCCTCTATGTGTGCTACTCAAGATCCTCCCAGGACAGGGACACCTCACCCCACACGGTTAGAGGAACGTACATGTTCATAAATGGTCACTTTTTCTCCAAATTGGTCGTAAGTTCAAAAACAGATATTTTAATGATACCACTAATAAAACTTTTCAGTGATGACGGTACTTTATAATAGAAGTTTGTGATGATTTTAGTTTGGTAGAAATAGTAGAATCGTCGTTAGGACAAATCGAAATCACTTCATAGGGAATGTGGTATAACTTTAGATAAATGACTATAAAATAAACCCCAAAACATAAAATGTAATCGTTAAAATTAAACAAAAGAAGTAAGACAAAATATTATTTATAATATGATGGAATTGGTCTTTACGACTCAATCTATGGTAGAAAGAGATACGAGATCTTCTTACTAAAAACAAAATCTTCTTTTGATTGAGTGTCACAAAATAAAAAAAATTATCTACACAAACGGGTGGTCCGAGGAGACAAATACCTTAAGAGGTCCGTTCTTATGACCTCATCTATCGGTAAAGGAAACGGTGACCGAGAAGGACTGGATCCCTAGTTTGGGTCCGGAGGACGTAACGTCCGTCAGAGAAGTGGTAGACTCGGTGATCCTTTCTACCATTTCTGCAACCCACCCAAACCTGTAACCAAACTAAGTCGTTAGGAGAGTGGAGTTACTATACCAAAGAAAAATGAAGAGGTGAGACGTAAGACCAACTTTTTTGAAAAGTTTAACCGAGGGAAGTGACTCCGTTTCACACCGTTAAACTCTATAGTGTAACAAGTCTTCTCTCTCCCGACCGAAGATATTCGAGAGTATTCTACCTCCATAGAATAAATGTCTTTAAGTATCCCTTTTTTCGAAGACGAAACACAAAGTAACAGAACTTAACTCAGGTAACATGAAACATTGGTAGTTTACGGTACTTAACCACTGTAATCTCTACCCAGTTGACTAGGTCGGTACTATTATTTCCTTGAAAACGGAACTAAAGAGGGCCGTCAGAACTAAGGTCGACCACGAAGTAGGTTGGGTCGTAAACAATACTACATAAGACGTATATTCAATTTATTCGTCCCACTGTTATATGTCGGAACTACATGAGAAACCTGACGTTCCTCTAGGTTGGTCAGGTAGGATTTCCTTTATAAGTCTTCCTGACTTATAAGTACCTTCCTGACTACTACTTCGACTTTGAGGTTATGAAACCGATGGACTACGCTTCTTGACTGAGTAAACTTTTCTGGGACTACGACCCTTTCTAACTCCCGTCCTCCTCTTCCCCTGCTGTCTCCTACTTTACCAACCTTCCGTAGTGGTTGTACTACAAACTCATTTGAGTACTCAAACTCATTTGAGGCCCTCAGTCACTATCTGTCCCTCCAGACCGTACGACGTCAGGTACCCCAGTGTTACTTAACCTGTATTGACTCGGGTGTACGTTCCACATGAACGGAACTAATTAATCTTGTTCTGTCCGTGACCACTCCAGTGAGGAGTCCCGACAATTATCACTCCCTCCCTTCTCACTCTATAACCACTCTGTTAGAGTTATCAATGATTTTCTACAGGAAATTATTAACTTTCATAGATGGAAACTTTCGTAAATCCCACTATGATATAAATTTTGTACCAAAAGGGATACAGAGATAACTAGATAAAACCAAAGGATACAGAATAACTCAGGTAAAACATTAAATAAGATTCACATAGGAAGTCAAACAAGATAAAGTTTTTATACAATTGACTATAAAGCATACCATAACAGCATAAAACGAAAATAACTATGTTCAGACAACATTATTGACACTCTGACTTCTCTTTACCCAAGACCGGGTCTATAGTATTTCACTCAGAGTTAGGTCGTCCTTCCTACCCCCAGTTGCATGGTGTCAACTCCCGTCAATGACTTTTTAAGTGAAGTACCAATTTGGGGTCACTGGCTAAGGAGTTATGTACCCAACGTCTGACGAGAAGACACGAGTCTCTGGGTGTCCCTGGTACGACGACGACGATTCAGTGAAGTCAGCACAGACTGAGACACGCTGGGGTATCTGCCTTCGGGTGGTCCGAGGCGGTAGGGACCCTAAGAGGTCCTTTCTTGTGACCTCACCCGACGGTAAAGGAAGAGGTTACTCACTATCGCTTTTCGTTTTCACTTCAGAGAATCAGTGCAGTCTGAGAAGCGCTGGGGGACCTGACATCGGATGGTCCGAGGAGGTAGGTACCCTAAAAGGTCCGTTCTCATGACCTCACCCCACGGAAACGGTATCGGGAGGTGACTGGTCCTCGACCCGGTCGAGACGTACTATACGGAAACACCCGAAGGGTCGTAGAAGACTCTGTCACAAGGTCGGGTGTTTCCAAGATTTAGAAAAAACTAAAGAAAGTGTATACGACGATATCGATAATGGTATCGAAACTAAAAGAAAAACTTATTATTATTATTATCACAACTCTCGAATCCATGACACGTTTGTAGAAACGTATACAATAGAATTAAGGTTAGTGAGAGAATATTCTGAATAATGTTATAAAAACAAAAGTAGATAAAGAAAAATTTCTTAATCGAGAATTTAAACGGATACAGACGACCAAGACTGTAAAAAAAGTCATTAATTAAAAACGATGTAAAAATAGTAAAGGAGGATAAAAGGAATTTCGATGGAGATATAAGAAAAAACTTAAGAACTATCAATTTTTAATAATAAGTCGTAAATTAAATTTTCATAATTCCTAGGTCTAAATATATACGAATATAAATAATACACCTAAATATTATAAAAATGAATTCTATCAAGGAAGAAAGAAGAAGAGCACAAGTCAGTGCAGGTTGAGAAACCCTGGGGTACCTGACTTCGGTCTGTCCGAGGAAACAGGTATCCTAAGAGATCCCTCTTATGACCCTACCCAACGGTAAAGGAGGAGGTCCCCTAGAAAGCCTGGGTCCTTAGTTTGGGTGTAGAGGATATAGAGGACGTAACCGTCTATCTAAGTTTGTTCGGGTGACTCAAAGTACCCGAAGGTTTCTATCAAGGATTTATCATAAAATAATACATAAATTAGAAATTGAATCTCACGAGAATCTTATTGGCGAAAGATGAAGATACCAATCCTGGAACATTTCAATAAAAACTTTAAAGACGAGAACGACTCAGAATTTTTTTTTTCAACCAGACATGTCACTGATTAAACATCTTGAATTACTTCTAAACGTAGGGTTATCTGTGTTAAAAATTCGGTATGGAAATTCCGAATTTTTTTCTTACTAAAAATTTAAACAATAATTTTAATTTATATACAGACAAGTGTACGAAGACAATTAATACAATTAGGTTAGTAGTGATAAGTATATACAAAACTGATGAAGTAAGTAATAGGTCACTTCCATCCCTTAATTTCGTTGAGGTAATATAAAGAAAGTTAAAGAATTAATTAAAACTGTTTATTGACGAATCAACTTATTAACTAAAGGATTTATTATACACTTGTGTGCGATATTAATCGTGGACCCAATTCTTTAACTTTCAGCTATTGAGTCGGAGGACAAGGGAAAATCAGTGATTGGGGATGTCCATCGACGACAGGAATTACGATTGTCATCTCTATCTATCTAAAACAGACGAAAGGATCGCAGAATTGTAACATAACCCCTCTAAACAAGTATAAAAAACACACCTTACAAAATATTTAGGTCCTGGAACTTACGAATTTTTAATCTTTCTTTGGTTTTTATGTCAGTTATAACACTCCACGGTCTCTCTTTGTTTGTACTTCGACTCCCGAATTAAATCCCATTTTCTTTTATTCGTCGATACCGTTGGTTTACGTATTAATTTAACCTCTTAACACTTATACGTGACACATAGTCAATTATACTAAACTAATTACAATTTGAAAAACTCACAAATTACTAGAATAACAACATCTCCTCTTACAGAGTAACGAGAAGTCTCTATTGCTACTATATCAATTCTCAGTTTATAATATCCCAGACGTTCAATCAAATTATTACCAAGTCATTACCTGAAGGGACCACCAGGGCACCGATTCACAGACGGGAGGTTTACGATCTTCAGGTCCAAGTTAGGGATCAGTCCTTTAATCTAGGATATCTGTAATAGTCAAGGTAAGTCAACGAGTCAACACAGGTTGTTAAACCCTGTGGTGTCCGACGTCGAACGGTCCGAAGGGACTATGTCAGTGTATTTATCTTGACTATGTCGGTTTATTTATTTATTTTGTTTATACTTTTTTTTTGGTCGAGTCAGTTTCTTTATATGTATGTGCATATAAACACAGACACATATTTTTATCGTTCCTGTACACAGTTTTACAATTTGTAACCACTACCTACACAATCACAGAATAACAAAGTTGAGAAGATACCTCAACTTAAAAAGTTTTGATTTCTTTCACTTTTTGTTAGGACGGACCACTAAATTAGGACTGAAAATTTTAGACTCTTTATGGAAAAGGTAACACTAAGGTAAAGAGTATACCCCTTTTGACTCCGAGTCACCCTAAGTCACTTAACAGATCTCATACGAGGAAGGTGTTTTCGACGTACCTATGACAACTGACTGTCAAGGTTTTCCAATTTCAAGGTTTTGTAAGACCCTAAAATATTATCTATACCTGGTTCAGTTAGTCTATGAGATTAGAATCTTTACTACAGTTCTCCCAACTCACAAACCGAGTCCAAGTCACTTGTTTCCTACAGTCTTGGACACAATGTTAGAACCAAAAGACTAAAAAATCTAACCATAATAAAAGTGACGTGGTGGTTTCTAGACTTCCAAGAAACGTCCTTCTTAAGACCCGGTACTATGTAATCTTGTTGTTTCAATGTTTCTTCTGTTTTTTGGAGTTTAAGGAGATATATACAAAACCCAAATACAAACTGTAGACTGGTGTCCAGTTAGTCCGCAACGACTAACGAACTGAGTCCTTGTAAAACATATTGAGGAGACTTACCCATTTTAGGAACGAACGAAAGGGACCGGTCCAACCCTCACATAGAACCGTACGTCGTCTTGAAGACTTACAAATAAAGGGACAGAATTCAGTTGTTAAACGACTTAGTAAATGAAAAAGGGAAACTGTCCTCAAAGTTACGACAGTCATCTTAAACGTAGTCCCGTCTTCCCTTAATAACACCACAGTCCGTAATACCCATTAAGGTACATTGATCAAGACGGCTCTCGGTACGTCTGAACGGACCTCGGTCATTTCCGAGATTTTCCTTCCGAAGGAAGACAGACCAAAACAATTAAAGTCAACTCACCGATTTCTGTCCACAGAACCTTTATCCATACAACCTGGGAACTGTCAGGAGAACTTGAACTCTCGGGATAGGTTAGAGTAAATAAGAACAGAATGCCTTTTTTTCAAAACAAAAGTCACGGAAACAAAGGTAATAGGTGTAGAAAGACAAAGGAACGGAACCGGCGTCAGAAGGACTCCTCATTCCTCTACACAGACCACGGAGGAAGGATGTAAGTCTGAGACTCGGGACTCAGACTCAATGAACAAACTAAACAACGACAACGACAGTCAAACAAAATAAAGGAATAAAAAGATTTAACCTCATAGCAACGAAACACCACCACATAATCAAAGACAACATGTCGTTTTATTTAGTCGATAGGTGCATGTACATAGAGGAATAAAAACCTAGAGGAAGAGTAAACTCCAGTGGTGTCCCGTGACTCATCTCAAGAGACACTATATGTCAACCAAGAGTAATCAATAGACACAATATGTATTATCCCTGGAAGGCATTTTAGAGCCACTTCTCTCTAAGGGGAGTCTCCTCGGACATACTACAATATTCTTGTCGAGACTTGACTCTTAATCCCTAAGTGGGTGAGTCAAAACGCTAATCAATCACGAGGGTGGACTAGTATGGCAAAAAGTAGTGATTTATCCATTGTTACTTTTTTTTTTTTACCTTTTTGAGATGAAATTACACACTAAACATCCTCCACTCTTTAATCCAAAAGGAACAAGTAACAAGTCGACGATTGAGCACGGACTGAGAAACGCTGAAATACCAGACGTCGTGTAGTCCGAAGGGACAGGAAGTGCGAGAGGACCTCAAACGAGTCTGAGTCCAGGTAATTCCACCCCTACGGTAGGTTGATAGAGTAGGAGACAACGGGGAAGGGGAGGACGGGAGTTAGGACTGATGACCCTTCGACAACATATCGTTTCCCTCGAGTCGAGCCACGAGACACTACTGGATCTCCCTACCTTACTCCCAAACCTTCCTCCACGTTCTCCCTCCTCCGGGTCCTATATACATACGAATATCGAGTAAGTGAAACTACGTGTCGTCTTTGATTGTGTTGTAACATTTTGTTAATATAAGGTTTTTTTTTTTTTTACTTGGACCCAAAGACTGTGGTACCTCCGTTATGGAAATCGGTTTTATTAACACTTTTTCTTAATTGAAAAGTATCCCGAAGGGAACACCGAGTCTACCATTTCTTAGACGGACGTTACGTTCTCTGGGTCGGTCACAGTAACACTCTATAAACTATTGAGTCTACTTAACATCGGAAGGGTCTCGTACTTTCGTGTTGTTTGGTAAAAAGGGTCCAGTTTGTAAGATAAAGAACAAAGAGAAATAAAGTATAGTCTAGTAGACTTTTATTTTCGTTTTCCTTGTCCGTAGCGAATATTTCCTGTTTCTTTTCTTTTGTGGACGTAAATTTTTGATTCAGTTCTACGGATATCTCAAGTCTAGACACTGGACGGCTATCACTTGTGACTGAACGTGCAACAGTCCTCACGGCTAGCCGTGTGCGAGACCGAAGAAGAGGTTCGAGGAAGTAGAAAGTCTGGACACCTGAAACTTATATCCACAGCACATTAAAAGCCACGGGATGTCGATCAGAATAGGTGTGACGAGAAGACGGTTCCTGTTTAGGGTTTGTTCAGACTAAACCCCTAAAGCATCTGAAGTGTCAAGTAACCGTCTCGTCACTTAGAACTTTTTGGACATCAATTACTTAGGGGATCGTGAAGAACCAAGTTCAGGAATTTAGTTGAACGAAGACTCTTCCTTTAAGACTATAATAAGCAAGTTCCTAGAAATCCTGAGGGAAAGTATAGAAAAGGACACAGGGAGGTTGTATGTTGGGTCACTTCATCGAAAGTCTAAAATTATTCGTATTTTACTAGTTTTACGTAAAGTAGTTTACTATCGGAACCTCAAGGACTAAACCACCTAGACCCGCACCTTGTGTCCTAATCAATGAAAATTGATCATAGCAGGGTACCGAGTGCACACCCGTGAGGTACACTAGGATAAAACTCTTAAAACATCTTCAGAAGTACCTTTGACTGTGACTAACGAGTGTTGTCAAAGTGACACACTCTATCAGATTTTTCACCGACTACAAGTGGTAGAAAGGAGCAAAAAAAAAAAAAAGAAGGGGATCTATGTTATTTACCTTTTGGAGCTGGTATTTTCACTGAACCTGTAGACACGAATTTGGGTTCACGTGAAAGTTAAATTTACAATAAAACCCCAGTCTTCAAACCGTCGTTTATCATTCTTCTTTGGTCAAAGGGGTGAAGTGTACAAGTCGAGTTCTCTATGTCTTCTGAAGTCATGACACTATACTGAGGGTGAATCACTTTTTCCCCTGTTTTAGTTACGGACAAAGACACCGAAAATATTTCTTTGTCTTTGTAGAGACGGAGAATTAAAACGACAACAACAACTTCTAGATTTCTAGTCTTGGTTCGAAACTACAACCTTTCACCTTACTTTTGTTTTGAACAAAAAAGGACCGATGACCTCCAAAAATAGGAAGAATTGAATCTTGAAGATCTTTCTACAACAGAGTCCGAGTTATATTTGTGTGGTTCTACGTCATATTCACGAAGTATAAAGTGTCTAACCCAACATCTGCCTTCGGGAAAACCCCCGATCTAAATTGATTTTGATCACGAGACGACTGAAATAAACGAAAAGAAAGAATTTTTAGAGGGTTTATAGTAAAGACCCAAGGGTAAGACTCTAAGTGAAACTACTTTAAGTTAATTAACATTAATAAGAAAAACCTTAAAAGAGAGAATTGAAATACTCACTGACGTAATTTAGAGGGGTTGTACACGAGTGTGTTTGTGTGTGTGTTTGTGTGTGTGTGTATGAACTAAAACACATTCACTTTCACTTCAACAAATCAGCACAGTCTTAGAAACGTTGGGGCACCTGACATCCGACGGTCCGAAGAGGTAAGTACCCTAAAAGGTCCGCTCTTATGATCTCACCCAACGACAAAGGAAGAGGTCCCCTAGAAGGGCTGGGTCCCTACCTTGGACCCAGAGGGTGTGACGTCCGTCTGAGATGACAGACTCAGTGGTCCCTTTGGGAACAAAACACATTTCGACTTCAGACTTACCCCTTTAAAGTGGGGAGTGAGGGTGAGGAGTTATGGTTCCTGTAAACCGGTATAGATCTCTGTAATCCCCAACGGGACTGATCCATCTATATAAGGCCTGTAGATCACCCATCTCCGGTCTCAACGACGATTAGGCAAACGGAACGTCACGTGTCCTACCAGTCAGGGGTGTTGTTTCTTAAAAGGTCGGGTGTACAGCTTTCACGGCTCCGTCTCTTAGGAACCACATCGTGGATGTATTCAAATAGGTACTCTTACATAAAAGTAAAATAAAAACACTTTTCGATCAAGTGGGTAGTTGGTTGACCTTATGACGGTTCACCGGAAAAGCGTACGAGGAAGATATTAGGGGAGTTAACGTTTGGTTTTACTCACTTTAGTCGTGTTTATAGAGTCCCCCAGTACTAAGTGTTTATTCCTTATCAATCGAGACCGAACCGTCCGAGGGAGGTGTAGGTAAGTCACTGGAGTTGTATTTAATACCAGGCACGTGTCGTGTGAAATCACGGACGAGTAAAGGGGAAAGAGACGGTGGGTCTCGCAGTGGTGGGTGGAGAACAAGGGATCAAGGTATTTTGGTGTTTCGGGGAAGAGAGAGATAATAAGAGTTCCGGATCGTCCTGAAAAACACAAGTCCGTTTATTTGTGCGATGGTTATTAGGTTATTTTGGAAATGTCTGTACCCTATATTTGGTATCGCTCCTCGTCACGCGTTAGATATTGGCGACCGAAGAAAAAATATTTGGAACGTGAACTCGGGGCTTACGTTATGTTTAGTTTCGAGTATTTTCGCGGTTCCAAAATAGGAATAACAAGGATTACCCAACTAAGTGGGATGGACACGACAAGGGGATCACTGGTGTCCGACAGACCCGAAGATCTACCTTCTCTACGTTCGACCGTATGGTGCAAGCTCCCTCTTGATTAAAGTTTGCGAAGAAAAAGTAGTACTACTAAAAGGGAAAACCACCAGTAGTCCCATTGGTCGGTTGTAGAGTCCAAGGGTCTTTGTTTTACTTTAGGACCTCGAGCATAAAAAAAGAGTCGACGCAAAGGGTAGAGATTGAAATCCTCCCTTGATGTTAATTAGATACGATATCTACTTTTGTCTAATCTTGACTATTTACACTCGACATACTATTTTTTTTATTTATTTATGAACGGGGTTTCGTCTCCATTCTCCTTTGGCGTCAATCTTACAATCAGAAAAGTCTCCCTTTTGTAATAGAAACCGTCTTTCTGACGTCCGAAAACGACTATTAGTTTTGTAGCTACAAAAGAAGATTCAGTGTCGAGTCTACAGAGATCCCCGGTTCGTCTTCTGTATCTACTCACCTTTCCTCCCCTGTTCGTGTTTACAACACCTCCCCGTAGAAACAGTAGATCTTTATACGAAAAGAACACCGTGGGGTGGGGGAGAGTTGTCAAGTTGGTTTAACAACTGTTCATCTGTACATATTTTCTGGGACTACGACCCTTTCAAACTTCCGTCTTCCTCTTCCCCTACTGTCTCCTACTCTACCAACCTACCGTAGTGGTTGAACTACCTGTGCTCAAACTCGTTCGAGACCCTCAACCACTACCTGTCCCTTCGGACCAGACGACGTCAGGTACCCCAGGGTATCTCAGTCGATACTCATTCACCGATCTGACTTGACTCTGCACAAAAGTCTAGAAGGGTAAAAGGGTTATATATGTTATTTATAAATAAAATTACATTTCCGAAGTGTAAAAATAATAGACCCTTTAACTAAAGTAAATCCCTTTTTTTTACGGAACCTGTTTTATTTTGATTTTGTATAGAGACCCGACCCAGGTCGACTCCCGATGGTCCAACCCGGGGTTGGAAGGGCACTAGAACGAAGAAGGAACCTTTCTTTCTCGATTACTGATACTACAAACCCGAAGGGACCACCGAGTCGACCATTTCTTAGACGGACGTTACGCTCTCTGGACCCAAGTTAGGGACCCAACCCTTCTAAGGGACCTCTTCCCTTTCCGATGGGTGAGGTCATAAGACCGGACCTCTTAAGGTACCTGACATATTAGGTACCCCAGTGTCTCAGTCTGTGCTGACTTACTGAATTTTTTTTTTTTTTTAAAAATCAGGGTCCTTGGACTAGTTTCGAAATGTCTCGTGTAATTAAAAGAAGAAAAAATTTTTTGGAGGTTCATCCTGGGTGTGTGTACACAAGGATCTCCCACGTACACCCGAGTCAACGAGTCAACACAGACTGAGTAACGTTGAGTTACCGAACCTCTCGACAACAAATCAGTGAGCCGGTAAACCTGAGAAACTCTGGGATACCTGACGTCGTGTGGTCCAAAGGGACAGGAAGTCATAGAGGACCTCAAACGAGTCTGAGTACAATCGACTCAGTCACTACGGTAGGTTGGTAGAGTAGAACACCGTAAGGAAAGAGGAGGACGGGAGGAGAAACATCGTAGTCCCAGAAAAGGTAACTCAGTCGAGAAGTGTAGTCTACCGGTTTCATAACCACGAAGTCGAAGTCGTAGGGAGGAAGGTTACTTATAAGTCTCAAATAAAGGAAATCCTAACTGCTAAACTAGAGGAACAACAGGTTCCCTGAGAATTTCTCAAAAAAAGTCGTGGTGTTAAACTTTCGTAGTTAAGAAGTCGTGAGTCGGAAGAAATATCAGGTTGAGAGTGTAGGTATGAACCGAAGACCTTTTTGGTATCGAAACTGATCTACCTGGAAACAGTTGTTTCCCTACCAAGACGAAAAACTATGTGACAGATCCAAACAATATCTACCGTACTCAGACCCGTTGAAACCCCCCGGGGGAACGTGAAGTTCGGAAGAGGAGATCCACAGTGACGTCGAGAGGAACACCCGTCCACCACCAGATTGGAGGACGAGGGGAAGTGACATTCCGAAAGGACTACTGGACCGGGACGGTTCAGTCGGTCGGTACCTCTTTATTTCTAATGTGTGTCGGAGGGGAACCGATTTCTACGGTCCTTGGTAGTTTTAGTCTGTCGTCGAAGTATATCGGTGTCCGTGGTTTTCGAACGGAGAGACCTTAGAGAGAGTAGACCAAAACGAGACAACCTTACATCGTAGAAAAGTTGTCGAGGAAGAAAAGTATCGACGCAATGCCATTTTGTCGACTCCTGCCGAACACAATTGGGTTTACGTGTGATTGTCGGACGGTCCTCTCCACTACGGAAGTAGGTATTCCCGCCCACGGTCTTTCCGCCACTCCGTTCCCGAATAACCTAAGTGACCGCGTCAGTAAGGCTTACGTAGGTCACCCTGGTTAGACCCCGACTAGGGTTTGAGGTTTTACGGAAGAAGGGACCTTCTTAGTACTCGGTTCTGCATGTCCACAAGTCTCTTACGTTTGTTTAGAAGGAGAGCATAAAGAAAGCTAACACTTGTGGATAATCGTTGAACGGAAGGGTGGAAAAGGGTTGTCAACCTGGTATTGACTCGTGTGTCAGCCTTCTATCGTTGCTTTGATCGGTTGACTGAGACCGAAGATTCATGGGTATCTCCGTCAATACAACATAGAAGTGATCATTCATCAGTCACCTTTTATATACTTGTATATTTATTTACTACATATTTAAGAGGTTTGATTGTAACTCCTTGCCACTTTAATTATAAAGGAGAATTAAAAGGAAAGGAATGGGGGGGCGGGAAGAAGGGGGCACGAATAATTCGTAGAAGACGAGGGATGGTTCGTCCTGTGTCGAGTGGAAATCCCCCGCGAGAGAATGGTAGTGCAGGTAACGAAACGACAAATCAGCGAGTCAGCACAGACTGAGAAGCGCCGCGGTATCTAACATCGGGGGTCCGAGGTGACGGGCAACCTACGAGGTCCGTTCTTATAACCTCACCCAACAGTACGGGAAGAGAGCCCCGAGAAGGTCTTGGAGAGGGCGTAACTGTCAGCCTAAGAAATGGTGACTCGGGAAGTTCATGTAATATATAACTGTTCTTGTATGTGGTCTTCTGGGGTCGCTGGTGAAGCCTTCTCGGTTCTCGTTTTTGCCCCACAACCCCCGTTTTCGTCCCGTCAGACATACGAGGGACGCGAGTTGTGGTGGTTTTCCTGTCCGTTTGGTGGATTCGGGTTAGAAACCCGTGGTGATATCGACTGGGGTAAACTCCTTATTCGATCGGGGAGGTCCTAGGTCGTTCGGTCTCTGTGACGATGAACAAGAGTGACGGGGGACGACGTCGTTCCCGGGGTCATTTCTGAATGGACTCCTTTTTTCTTTTATGTGGTAAACTTTTTAATCTTTACTATGAACACAATAATCTATAATTTTTTTTTACGACAACGACGTCTATAACACCAGGCAGAACAAGGACCCCCCTCTCCTGCAGTACTGGAACGTCACTGGTCCTTTACGACGTTTTACCACATCAAACCTCTCAATTCTCCTCTCCATTAACTCAGCTCTCAACTCCGACAAGTCGAGTCAAGTCAAGTCGGCGAGTCAGCACAGACTGAGAAACACTGGGGTACTTAACGTCGTGCGGTCCGGAGGGACAGGTAGTGGTTGAGGGCCTCAAGTGAGTTTAAGTAAAGGTAACTCAGCCACTACGGTAGGTCGATAGAGTAGGAGACAGTAGGGGAAAAGGAGGACGGGGGTCAGGGAGGGTCGTAGTTTGACAAAAGGTTACTCAGTTGAGAAGCGTAGTCCACCGGTTTCATGACCTCAAAGTCGAATTCGTACAGGAAGGTTTCTTGTGGGTCCCGACTAGAGGAAGTCTTACCTGACCCACCTAGAGGAACGTCAGGTTCCCTGAGAGTCCTCAGAAGGGGTTGTGGTGTCAAGTTTTCGTAGTTAAGAAACCGCGAGTCGAAAGAAGTGTCAGGTTGAGAGTGTAGGAATGTACTGGTGACCTTTTTGGTATCGGAACTGATCTGCCTGGAAACAATCGTCTCATTACAGAGACGAAAACTTATGCGACAGATCCAACCAGTATTGAAAAGAAAGTTCCTCATTCGCAGAAAATTAAAGTACCGACGTTAGTGGTAGACGTCACTAAAACGTCGGGGGGCTTTATTTCAGACTGTGACAAAGGTGACAAAGGGGTAGATAAAGGGTACTTCACTACCCTGGTCTACGGTACTAGAAGTAAAAGACTTACAACTCGAAATTCGGTCGAAAAAGTGAGAGGAGAAAGTGAACGTAGTTCTCCGAGAAATCAAGGAGAAGTTAAAGACGGTATTCTCACCACAGTAGACGTCCACAGTAGACTCCAATGACTATAAAGAGGGCCGTTAGAACTAAGGTCGAACACGAAGAAGGTCGGGTCGTAAAGAGTACTACATGAGACGTATCTTCAATTTATTCGTCCCACTGTTATATGTATGAACCGTATGAGGAAAGGGATAAACCTTGGTCAGACAACAAGGTATAGGTCAAGATTGACAACGAAGGACTGAACGTATATCCAAAGAGTTCTCCGTCCAGTCCACCAGACCATAAGGGTAGAGAAAGTCTTAAAAGGTGTCAAATAACACTAGGTGTGTCAGTTTCCGAAACCGTATCAGTTATTTCGTCTTCATCTATAAAAAGACTTTGAGAGAACGAAAAAGCTACTAGGTCGTCTACAACCGTTAAACTAGAGACCAAGGAGACAGAAAAGATTTTGGTCTAACTGGTAGACCTTCAAGTGTATAACGACTTCGGACCGAACCTCTTAAAACTTGTAATGAAATGATCACACACTCTACTCACGGTAACACGTCATTAAACTCGTAAGAAACCGTAACGGAAAGAATCTCTAACCTTACTTTTGACTGGAAAAGGTCAGGACACCGGTGACGACTCAAAAGGTTTAAACGACCCTATAACTCACGTTGTGAAAGTGTCGTAGTAGAAGGTCCTAAACTTTATCGAGGTGACCTTAAGGTAGTGGAGGTGATCGAAACAAGCATCACTACGAAAGATTCCGGGTGAACTGAAGTGTAAGGTCCTACAGACCGAGATCCACTCACTAGTACGGTAGTACTAATAGAACCAGCCTTCTAGAAAAAACATGTCAAGAAGACACATAACACTCTTTGGAGACCGACACCCGAATCCACACCAAACCGATCTAGGATTCACACTTAGCTGTATTTCTGATCGTCTGTTAAGTTTAAAACCTTTCAATTAAGTGGAAGAACTCTTAAATATTTTACCCCTACTATTACGAATAGAGGTAACTCAACGATCTTTATATTTATAATCTATAATATATATATAATGTATCATATTACATAGTATACGGTATATATAGTACAATATATAATATCTATATTAAGTCTATAGATTACTTTATTATATGTCTCGGTGTCGTACTTCGTCCCGAGGACCGACCAAAAATGTGACAGTTCACATAATCTCTTTTGACCTCCAGACCCCAGTGTGTCGCAATCTGTACTAAAGTGAAAGTGAAAGTGAAAAGTGAAAGGTGAAAGTACGTAACCTCTTCCTTTACCGTTGGGTGAGGTCACAAGAACGGACCCCTTAGGGTCCCTGCCCCCTCGGACCACCCGACGGCAGATACCCCAGTGTGTCTCAACCTGTACTGACTTCGCTGAATCGTCGTCGTCGTCGAACTACTCGAACCCGTAAAAAGACGATCAGGTAAAGCCAGGGACTGGGAATAGAAGAAAGAGGGAAAAAATTTGAAAAATAAAATATAACTTCACATCGGTTAATTGTGACAACACTATTAAAGTCCAACTGTCGTTTCCCTCAATCGGTATCTATACGTACATAGGTAAGACGAGGTTTGAGCGGAGGGTAGGTCCGACAGTGTTTGTAACTCGTCTCAAGGGAGACGATCTGTCCTCCGGAAACAATCAATGGGTAAAATTTATATCGTCACCCCTGTACTCGTAGGGTTTGAGGGATTGATGGGAAAGAGGGGGACGAAGGGAGGACCATTAATTGCAGAAAACTTCTAGGAGAGTCGTTGATTGGCAACGACGAAGACTCTGGGAGTGAAAGGAGTAAATAGTCAAAACACAGAAGACGATCATACCAGTCGAGAGGTAAGATCCCCCACAGGGACCACCAAGTCTCTTAGGTGGACGGTTACGTTCTCCATGTCCAAGCTAGGGACTCGAGTAATCTAGGGGACCTCTTCCTTCACCGTTGGGTGAGGTCATCAGAACGAACCCTTAGGGTACCTGTCTCCTCGGACGACCCGCAGGTACCGCAACGTTTTCTTAGCCCGTCCTGAATCGCTGATTTATCGTTGTTGTTAGGGAGAATCGGAAAGGTGATTCCAGATCCTTCGGAAAGGAGACCAGGGGTCTTCATAAAGGTCTTACCCTTCGACTCGGTCCTGTATCGGTTTACGTGTTCGGGGTTTCCAGTAGACTTAAGGATGACCGGTCAACCGAAAGACCGGGGTCATGCGCGACCAAAGGAGGACGAAAAACTGTGTCAAAAGAGTAAAGTGTTTTCTGAAACACCAAGCATAAGTTGTTCTCGTAAGAGACCGTCGTAGGTACCCTTTAGCCTGACAGTTAAATAAATATAGGTCGGAGTCCTGTCTTGATGACACGGACACATTTCGATAGTGTTGTACGTATTTTATCTCGCATACACATATATATATGTATAACTGATCTCCACTACAAATCTCACCTTTAGGTAACGGGGTACCTAACCTTTTCACTGATTGTCATCCTATATTTTTACGGTTTCTTTCTGAACCACAATAACGATTTGCCTCCAGTGAAAAAGTTTAAGTACCAACCATCAAAGGAGGTCTTTACGAGACAAGACATACCTATTAGTGTCACGGTAGGTATACACCTGAACAACACGGGTTTGAACTGTACCACTGGACCAGGAGGGTAGTATCTTTTTACGTGGAGAAACAATTTAGAGAATGTAGACCATTTTACCCGGTCACCGACGCCCGTATATAGTGTTTCCCTTTATCGTTTCCAGAGACCACCCGATCGTCGACACTACAGGACCTCCCTTCTGGGGACCTGACTACCAGTCCCCTATACCAATAACTACCAAGTCTCTATTAGAATAGAAGTGGAAGAAAGTTGGGCGAGAAATCCTGACAAATCCTAATATGAGATAAAGATAGAAACACAGTAGAGATAGATAGATATATAGATGGATAGATTAGATAGGTAGGTGTTAGTAGGTAGATGTATAAGATACATAAGAAAGATAGATCAAATATTTGTATTTATCATATATATACAGATGTCATATACACATTGTTCTCTTGTACTAGTTATATTAACAAGTCGAACTCAATCTCAGGGAAATTGTATACGAGTATCGTAAGGTGCAAAACCCCAGTGTCGTGAAAGTTTTAATGTTATTCGTTAATAATAGAAAAAGGAAAGAAAAAAAAAAAAAACATAAACCGACAAGGTCCAGAATCAACACCGTCCACGTCTGAAATCAATGTCGTTCGTTTGAGAATCAACTCCGTACGTCCTAGATTGAGAGATCGGTCCTTTAACTTGGGTCCGGGGGACGTAACCCTCGTGTCTCAGAGTTGTTGACCTGGTACTCCCTTCGGGGTCATTTCGTTAATAATAGTATTAAAGAGATGTGATCCAGTATACTTCCCCCTCCCGGACACAGGAGTCGGACTCTTGTTACATTACCGTAGACCGTGAACCTTCCTTAAATGATATATAAAAACTTACTTACTAATAATTTAGAATCAGAAAGACTTTAGAGACCCACTTACTGGGTATACAAAACTGAAGAAAACAACACTGATTACCTGTGACTGTAGGGATGACCAGATAACACTAGGACCTGGTTTATTATACCAAGTTATTATAGGGTCACCGAATATAATGATTAATAAGAATGGAATAAACGCAAAAATGTTGACAGGGTGTTTTACTCTAATACTTAGGGTGAAATATTAACATTGATACTCCGGAGGACCTTAAACCAAGACCACTCACAAAGAGTACACATCTCAATAGATTTGAACTTCGTACTCAGAGCTAGAACAGGTCCTAAGAGATTAGACTTCAAATACACCAGGTATCGAAGAGGTCCCCGAGAAAGGACGGGCCCCTAGATTGTGTCCAGAGGACGTAACGTCCGTCTAAGAAGGGGTGACTTGGTGGTCCCTTCGGGTCTCTGTCTCCGAGGTATCAATCCCAAGTGTCCGACCTCACTTATTTCCTTACTCGGGACTGTCCTCGTGTAGGACAATGACTTGAGCCAATGTCGACCAGGATGGATTACTTAAGTCAAACCTTTGGTTCCCTTACTAATGATTTCGAGGAGAAAACCCCATTAGTTTCACTAAAGATCACAGTAACGTGAATCCAAATTTGAAATTCTAAACGTGTAAATAAACAGATGTATTAATGGTAACAAAATTTTTTTTGATTTGGAAAATAACATACTCTATCTCAACGTACTCTTAATTTTACTCAATATAGATGTGCAAACACCTAGTGTTGTTTGACACCTTTTAAGAATTTCTTTACCCTTATAGTCTGGTGAAATGAACGAAGAACTACTTTCACTTTCTCCTCTCACTTTTTTGACCGAATTTTGAGTTGTAATTTTTTTTTTTATTCTAGTACCGTAGGTCAGGGTAGTGACGTACCGTTTATCTACCCCTTTGTTACCTTTGTCACAGTCTGAAATAAAAGAACCCGAGGTTTTAGTGACGTCTACCACTTTCGTCGGTACTTTAATTTTCTATGAAAACCTTCTTTTCGATACTGTTTGGAACTGACGTGTACTGTTTGGAACTTTTGTCTCTGTAGCGAAACGGCTGTTTCAAGAGATCAGTTTCGGTATCAAAAAGGTCATCAGTACATACCTACACTCTCAACCTGGTATTTCTTTCAACTCGAGACTTCTTAACTACGAAAACTTGACATCACAACCTTCTCTGAGAACTCTTAGGGAATTTGACGTTCTAGTTTGGTCAGTCAGGATTTCCTTTAGTCAGGACTTATAAGTAACCTTTCTGACTACGACTTCGACTTCGAGGTCGTGAAACCGATGGGTTAAGCTTCTTGACTGAGTAACCTTTTCTGGGACTACAACCCCGTCTAACTTCCGTCCTTCTCTTCCCTACTGTCTCCTACTCTACCAACCTACCGTAGTGGCTGAGTTACCTGTACTCAGACTCGTTCGAGACCCTCAACCACTACCTGTCCCTTCGGACCTCACGACGTCAGGTACCCCAGTGTTTCTCAGTCTGTGCCGACTTACTGACTTGACTTGATTTAACCATAGATGTTCACGAAACACCTGACCCCAAACAGATATATTAGTGACTTACCGAGCTCCTTGTCTCTATTCGTTGCCAAACAGGACTTTTTAGTCTTATCAAGAAGGTAAACTATTCTCTGACACCAGGAACTATAGTAATTAACGATGTATAAAATATTTGTCTAAATACGTTTTCTGACCATTATAGTCACGTTTCGGGAATTCAGTATATATCTTTTATGTTTCCCGATCTCATCTAGGTGACACATTGAACCATACTTTTAATGAAGACTTTAAAGGTACACATATATGACGGGTTATGATTTTTCCTACCGATTTTTCTAACCTTAAAAGTCTCCTTTATAAACGGTAAATTAGGTACTTAAACTGGGGAAATTGGTCTAGTTTTTACATCTTTCTAGGTTCAGTGATGTTTACTGGGTGAGAGTAAGAAAAGTACCGACTAACTACGAGGTGACATGTATGCATGTGTAAGTATCGATCACATATCGTGTCCTTTGAGTCGAGTCCCGAGACACTACTACGTTCACCGACTTTCTCTTTTCACTTTCACTTCAGCGAGTCAGCACAGACCGAGAATCGCTGGGGTACCTGACGTCGGGTGGTCCGAGGAGACAGGTACCCTACAAGGTCCGTTCTCATGACCTCACCCCGCGGTAACGGAAGAGGTAACAGAAACCGATCTCTTTCCATTTCTTTTCCCATTCTTTACGATAAATGTTTACCAATAGAGTTGAACAAGTTTGTGACTCTACCTGTATAAAATTCTCGTAGTAAAGTCATAGCTTCCGACTAATAGAGAACTCACCTTCTACTTGTGGGTCTGGAAATGGTGACATGAACTCGAATTGTCAAAGAGTAGAGGAACCTCCAAAAGGGAGGTGAAGACAGTAGGTAGGATAAATTAGGATTCAGACGAAGATTTCGTTGGTGCAAACCGTGATCTCAGTTGTATTGTGTATGTAAAATTAGATCCATAATTAAGTTAAGATTGTGATTACTTACACCATCTAGTGACGTTACGGTTTGGGTGTATACACCAATCAATCACCTTCGAAAGTCTCTCAGAGTGTCGATTTTCTTCTAAATGTTGATGGAAGTCCTTGAAAAGGCGAAAGATAGACTCAGAAAGAAGAGTACCTTTTAGTTTACACAGACTCGTATATCATAAGGTGACGTATATACATAGTGTGGAAGAAATCCGTATCGAAGACATATCGTGCCCCTCGACTCGAGTCCCGAGACACTGTGGATCTTCCTACCCTACCGCTCCTCCCACCCTCCCTCCGAGTTCACCCTCCCCTATATACATATGTATATCGACGAAGTGTCACAACATGTCGTCTTTGATTGTATTGTGCCACTTCGTTAATATGAGGTTGTTTTTTTACTTAATTTATTTTCTTACATCTTTCTCCAGTTTCATCTTCTTCCCGACTATTCCTATTCTAGTACAACACCTGAGGTGGGGTAAAGAACATCTGACAGAATTACCTTTGGGTCAGGGTTACGTAATACCTAGGGTCTGAAATGTAAGTGCATAGTCTGATAGGGGTACCAAAATGAATGTGAGGAGAAGGACCGAACTCCGTCCCTTTCCCTTTATCGTACCTGAAGTGTCGTACCAAAATAGGAATAGTGGAATGACTACCACTTAATCTCCGGGTCAACCTAACTCTCGTCAAGGGGTCCATTTCCCACGTATACACGAAGGACATCGGGTCTCTACTCACCGAACACGTTTTCCCTCTATCATTTCTTGGTAGAGTCCGACGTAGGTCGGCTCTATAGACCTTACATTTCTTTTACCTACGAACGAAGAACCTTCTTTTCGAAACTGTTTGGTTATGTCACATAATTTTTAGTCTCTGTAGTGAAACGGCTGTTTCCAGACATACCAGTTTCGATACCAAAAGGTCATTAGTACATACCTGCACTCTCAACCTGGTATTTCTTCAGACTCACGACTTCTTAACTACGAAAACTTAATACCACGACCTCTTCCGAGAACTTTCAGGGAACTTGACGTTCCTCTAGTTTGGTCAGTTAGGATTTCCTTTATTTGTGACTTATAAATGACCTTCCTAACTATGATTTCGACTTCGAGGTTATGATACTGGTCGACTACACTTTTCGACTGACAAACCTCTTCTGGGATTGCGACCCTTTCTAACTACCGTCCTTGTCCTCCCCCGTTGTCTCCTACTCTACCAACCTACCGGAGTACCTGAGATACCTGCGATCAAACTCGTTTGAAACCCTCTATTACTTTCTGTCCCTTCGGACTGTACGACGTCAGGTACCAAAACGGTTCTCAGTCTGTGTTGAATAACTCATTTGTTGTCTTTGGAACAAACACCCTAAAATCGTCGTGCGGGGATAGAGGACGATAGACGACCACGTAGAACTTGAACATTCATAGAGAGTGACTATAGTGTAGGGAAAAGTAGACGGTAGTTGTCCGATATTGGACTTGTGAGGGGGAATATCCTCCAACCTCCGTCCTTCCTTTTTCTATCCTGACTAACCCTTCTCAAGGTAATTTTTTTATTTTGTAGAGAGGGGTAAACTTCACTTGTTTTGGACGATTGTACATTGGACGAACGACCTAAGAGGTCGACAAGGGAGGACTCGTCAACCCATAGTTTCGGCGTACCGGGTTGCCCTCCTGACAAACGAGACTACGGCCTCGTTAATATCGGACTGCCACAAGTCGAGACAATGACAAAAATAATGAGAATAATAATGAAGAGACGAGTACCTAAGACTTCCGGAGAGATGTGTTTGCACTTGGGACCCCTTAGTGTTTCGGTGTCCGAGTGGTAAACGTCAGTAACGAGTCATCGAGAACCTAACTACACCAAAATCGTAGAGGGAAATAGACCATTTGTCTTGGTCACTACAAATCTGAAGGTGAGTGTCCTTTCTCTCCTAAGGGACGTCTTTTACAACCCAAAATGAGATCCGTCGTTCGTTTTATCTCCTCTCGTTGGAGAAGTAAAATTAGATTTTTCTAGAGGTTCACAGTTCTAGAGGGACGGTTGAGACCCGGTTCTCCGTATAAGTTCCGGTTTGACAAACCCTGGCTCTGGACTTCAAACCCTGTTACGTAGGACAACTCCGGAAACAACAGCAACAAGTCAGCGATTCGGCACCGGTTAAGAGACGTTGGGGTACCTGACGTCGTGTGGTCCGGGGAGACAGGAGACGATGAAAGTCCGTAAACGAGTTTAAGTACTTTACCGTTGGGTGAGGTCATAAGAACGGACCTTTTGGGGTACCTACCTCTTCGGACCACCCGATATCACGTACCTCAGCGTTTCTCAGCCTGTGCTGACTTGCTGAAGCGAAAGTGAAGTGATACCGATAACTCAACCACTACGATAGATTGGTGGATGAGAAGGACGAAGAAGAGGAAAACGGAAGTTAGAAAGGGTCGTAGTCCCTGAAAAGGTTAATCAACCGAGAAGCGTAGATCTCGGGTTGTGTAACCCCGAAGGCGTACCCAGGAAGGTTACTTATAAGTCCCAATTTAAGAAATCTTGACTCACCAAACTAGAGGAACATCAGGTTCCCAGAGACGTGTGTCCTTTTTTATTAAAAGAACTTATTTAAATAGTTTGTTTAGAGAGGAACGTAAGAGTAATACACGTACAAAATTTTGTGTTGTAAACACGTTTAGTTGAAAAGTTTTGATAAACGTCGACCCACCCACAGTAAAGTACTTTTTGTCTCGTTTTGAGATCTTCTACTTTTGTTTTAGAATAAAAAATAGGGGAATCCCAATTAAAATAATTATTCAAGTCAAGTCAAGTCAGGGAGTCAGCACAGACTGAGAAACGCTAGGGTACTTAGCGTCGTGCGGTCCGGAGGGACAGGTAGTGGTTGAGGACCTCAAGTGGGTTTGGATACAGGTATCTCAGCCACTACGGTAGGTCGGTAGAGTAGGAGACAGCAGGGGAAGAGGAGGACGGGGGTTAGGGAGGGTTGTAGTCCCAGAAAGGGTTACTCAGTTGAGAAACGTACTCAACCGGTTTCATAACCTCAAAGTCGGAGTCGTAGTCAGAAAGGTTACTTGTGGGTCCTGACCAGAGGAAATCCTACCTGACCAACCTAGAGGAACGTCAGGTTCCCTGATAGTTCTCAGAAGAGGTCGTGGTGTCAAGTTTTCGTAGTTAAGAAACCGTGAGTCGAAAGAAGTGTCAGGTTGAGAGTGTAGGTATGTACTGGTGACCTTTTTGTTATCGGAACTGATCCGCCTGGAAACGACAGTTTCATCATAGAGACGAAAAATTATACGATAGATCCAACCAGTACTGAAAGGAAGGTTCCTCATTCACAGAAAATTAAAGTACCGACATCAGTGGTAGACGTCACTAAAACCTTGGGGGGTTTTATTTCAGACTGTGACAAATATGACAAAGGGGTAGATAAAGGGTAATTACGATAGTTATTTTAAAAGAATGACTAAAAAACCAATTTTATAAGATTTTAATTGGTAATAAAGAATTAAATGAATAACCGAGTTATACTTTCAAAACATGTCGTTAGAGTGACGAAAATTTAGGACTTACTACTAAAAAGAGGAGTAAACCAGTCGGAAGTAAACGACTTGACTTATATTTTAACGACATAATGAAAACCAGTCTACCATAGAAAACCTAGTATTATAGTTGAAGATCGGTGTGTATTTAGAAGTCCGGGATTACCGATAATAATCGGGGACAAGGACAAACATAACTAAAAGAGGGATAAGACAGAGAGAGACTTCGTAAGTCAGTTCGTTTTGAACTTCCCCTTATTCTTTTCTTATAGTTCCTTTCTTACAATCATTGATCTTAACGAGTCTTAACTCACAATGTCCCGGGTTCGTCTGTCGTATTTACGTGTCCCGATCCTTTCACATTTTGACACATAAATCGACGAATGCAACGAAGAGAACAAAACAATCTGAGGAAATTTTACGACATAACCCTGAAGGAACCACCAGGTCCCCGATTCGGAGGTGTGAGGGTCAAGTCCCCCGGACCCAAGTTAGGGAACACCATCATGATCTAGGGTGTACGGTTTTGATTTTCTGGGACGTACGGTGTAGATTCTGGACCACGTCGCTTCGCTTATTTATGTATCAATTTATTTATAGTTCTTGTTGTTTTTACCACATGTCCCTGTACGTTTCAGACTGGAATCGGTCTCGTCAATAAAGGGAGACTTGTAGGTTTTGCAAAGAGTAAAATGACACTCAACATGAAAAGATCATCCGCTAACCTAGGAATTTCCAACTGTAGGAGAAACTTGAGGAAACTACTACAAGACTCACGGATTGGGACGGGAGATTTTAATATGTGACGTGGTGTGAGACGGCCTCTACAGCTCTACCTCCACCAGAAAACCTCCACTACCCGTGTATTCAGTACCAACTCACAACCGTACCACGAAGAAAGAAGGGTCGTATCATAGTGCATGTACATCACTCTCGATTTATTTAAAGGTAAATACACACACACACTCCCCGTAGTTACGATTAACAAATGACCACTACTTACGACTGGGTCGGGTCGACAGTTGGAAGTCTTTTTGGACATTAAGAAGTACTTCAGTTCCTGTGGAGGATTTTCTAGGGAGGTGTGTTTAGACGTAAGTTTAACTCCCATTATTAGTTGGTAGGGACGTAAAGACAACAAGTCACTTTGGGTCAATCTTTGGAGAACCGACCTTGTTCGTCGACCAGGGGCGTATTTGACACCAGATCCCAAGACCTTCTGCCACAATTCTTACCACTACCACAGTTCCAGAGTAGTCCCACATCCCGAGGGATTCTTCAGTAAGAACAGGGGGTGTGACAGTGTGACAAGGACCGGTGAAAGGCTAGTTGAACGAACTAAACAGTTTACATCCAAAGAAACCCCTATTAAAAAGGAAATGACGAGTTCGAGACTTAAAGAAAGAAGAGTTGAAGATGGAAGATATTCTTAACATATGTTCGTACAGAGTAAAATACCGTGAACCGACTATGACGAAAAAAAAAAAAAAGGTCTACCTTCCAAAGACCGTTGGGACACAACTTATTCAGTCAATCGCCGTAAAAGGAGGGACATCGTAAATGAGTGAAACACGCAGAGACAGTGCAAACCCAGTAAGAGTTTTATAAAGTGTGAAAAAGTAATAATATAAACAATACATACGTTAGTCTCTATAACCTATAATGATATCGTCTTTCTAACACTACGTGATATCCGAGTCTACTACCATTCCTAAAAAAAAAAAAAAACGTTGGAACTTGTATTACGTAACATAAAACGTATACTTGTACCTCCGAGGTTCAACTTTAATGACAATCTTAGTATCTATTAAATGAATATGTGATAAAAGAAATCAAAATATCAGAGAATTTTCAGAACATTGGAGGTTCGTATTTCATCTCTTTATTTTGCTTCGGATTTTGGGGATTAACTCAAACACTATTGTTTTCATAATTTATTAACCGGGGTAAGAACGACTATTCGAGTAGTCTCCATAAGGAAGACTATGACGTCAAAAGTGAAGATCGTAAAGGTAAAGTGAGGGGAAACATTAGGGGTGGAAAAACAACTTTAAAGGATAAACATGTATAAGAGGCGAAAAAGGTGCTCAAGGAAGTCGAATAATTAGTACAATAAAAGCTCACGGAGAAACTATCAAAGTCGCACAGACCCAAGTTAAGACAACTAATAAAATACGGAATTATTATCTAAACAAAAAGACCGAAAGAACACAAATAACTTTAAAACAAACTTATAACCTATCAAACACGTTGTTTTGTCGTCTCTGAACTCTATTTATTTTAACTACCGGTCTTTATAAATACAGGAAGGACAGTCCGGTAATTACATCTCGACTCATAGTTCAGACATCAAACTAGAGTCAAAACAACACGGACTTCAATAGTAGGAACATAGTATCCATTCCTAAACAAATCGTGTTTCATAAGAAATAATTCCATACGTGTAACCAAAATACAAAAATCTGTATTAAGATAACGTGTAACAACCCCGACTCCCTTCTGGTGGGGTTTTATACTGAGTTACCGTGTAACTAATAGAACTTATTTTAGGTAAAATCTTTACCGGACACCTCCCCTTTTATATAACTTGTTTGTGAGCCTATGAAGGGACCATCAGGTCACCCCTTCTGAGGTACGAAGATGACGTCCCCCGAGTCCAAGCTGTGCGTCAAACCCTTGTTCGAGAGTGTACGAAGTGCTGTGTCCTTTTTTTTTTGGTTGAGTATAAGGGTAGAAAGAGGCACTTTGTCTTTTATTTGGATGGTATACTTGGTACACTTCCATAAGAGGGATATCATCCTCCTGCCTTACGTAGGAATAACGGTCTCTATCCCTTAAGTGTGGGGTTGCGTGTTTAGGGAAACAAAAGAAGTCAAGTCAAGTCAGAGAGTTAACACAGGCTGAGAAACACTGGGGTACTTAGCGTCGTACAGTCCGGAGGGACAGGTAGTGGTTGAGGGCCTCAAGTGGGTTTGAGTACAGGTAACTCAGCCACTACGGTAGGTCGGTAGAGTAGGAGACAGCAGGGGAAGAGGAGGACGGGGGTTAGGGAGGGTCGTAGTCCCAGAAAAGGTTACTCAGCTGAGAAACGTACCCAACCGGTTTCATAACCTCAAAGTCGAAATCGTAGTCAGGAAGGTTACTTGTGCGTCCTGACCAGAGGAAATCCTACCTGACCNGCGTCGTACAGTCCGGAGGGACAGGTAGTGGTTGAGGGCCTCAAGTGGGTTTGAGTACAGGTAACTCAGCCACTACGGTAGGTCGGTAGAGTAGGAGACAGCAGGGGAAGAGGAGGACGGGGGTTAGGGAGGGTCGTAGTCCCAGAAAAGGTTACTCAACTGAGAAACGTACCCAACCGGTTTCATAACCTCAAAGTCGAAATCGTAGTCAGGAAGGTTACTTGTGGGTCCTGACCAGAGGAAATCCTACCTGACCAACCTAGAGGAACGTCAAGTCCCCTGAGAGTTCACAGAGGAGGTTGTGGTATCAAAAAGAATTAGAAGTGTTTATTAACAAAGAAACAGATTTTTGTTATATATGTTTATCGGACGAGACCAGTGAAAGTCCCCAAGGTGAAAAAAAGAGGATAATTAGATAGAACATAGTCAAATTAGTAATCTGGACGGTCTTCTTAAGGTCTTCCAATTCCTCCTTTAAGGAGGATTGAGCTTTGTAAACTATCTGATCTCATGTGCGATTATAAGTGAAATAAGAACACCAGACCTTGACCTGAACTGTATGGAAATCCCACAGAGACATATAGTCCTTATACTAAGAAGAGGGAGTCGAGTAGATTTTAAAATGAATAGATCCATTACTTTTCGAGATCGAAGAGAACTTACGGACGGGAGTCATGAAACGGAGTAACACAAATAGGTGTAGTTTAAATTGTTACCTTCTTTTATTTCTTCTTTCACTTTAGACTAGCATCTACTCACCGTAAATATATCCGTATGTATGTATGTGAAAATTTTTGACTTCATAATCAAATAAGTGTCACAACACAAACAAAGTCCACACGTCGTTACACTTAGTAAAATATATGTATGCATGTATAACCTTTTCCTTTGCCGTTGGGTGAGGTCATAAGAACGGACCTCTTAGGGTACCTGTCTCTTCGGACCTTCCGATATATCAGGTACCCCAGTGTGTCTCAGCCTGTGCTGACTTCGTTGAATCGTGTGTAGGTACACATAGTAAGAAAATTTTTAAGAAAAGGGAATGTCTAATAATACTCTATAACTCATATCAAATACGATATGAATGGATATGTTATTCAGGAACAACCAATAGATAAAATATATATCATCACCCACATAGACAATTGAGTTTGTGGATTAAGTAAGGAAAGAGGAAAAGGGGGGTACAATTGGTACTCAAACATTGAACACAGACACTCAGGTAAAGTGAAGACATTTATTCAAGTAAACATAGTAAAAAATTTTAGAGTGTATATTCACTATAGTGTACCAAAAACAGACAGAGAAAGACGGAGTAAAGTAAATCGGACTGTCAAAGATCTGGATAAACACAATGACATTTACCGCAATAAAGTAAGAAAAATTTCCGACTCATTATAAGGTTATTTACACACACGTATATGTATGTATATATATGTGTATATATACATATATATACATGTGTGTGTGTGTGTGTGTGTATATATATATATATATATATATATATATATATATCTCTCTCTCTCTCTCTCTCTCTCTCTCTCTCGCTATCAACGAAGGTGTCGTTATGTTATCGGAACCGATGACACTTATTACGAAGGTACTTGAGCCCCGACGTCCGCAGAAAAACTTAATCTCAAAAGAGGTCTATATACGGATCCTTACCCTAAGTCCCCAGTACCCACTGAGAGAAAAATCGAAAAATTCCTCCATACATATAAACATACAAAGTACATATATACACATACACACACACACATCTATAGAGAGTAGACATGTTTACCGATGTCAGGACACATATTATCGTGTACTCCATTTTCGTGGGCCTTAGGGGTAAATACCTCGTCGATGAGACACGTCGACACACCATGTCCACGTGGAAAATAAAGTGAGTCATAAGTATCTTTGTAAGCTCGCTATCTCTTATAAAAGGGTAAAATTCCATTTTCCGGAACTAAAGTATATTCAATATATTTAACTTGTCGGTGACCCTATACTTCACCGTCACAACCCTAAGTCTCGGATGTCTTGACTGAGGTTTGTATAATAAAACGTGATAAGTTTCGTCTCCGGAAAACCCCCGGATAAGACCTCGTCATACTGAGTTTGACCAAGGACTTGATAGCTAAGTAGACAATGATGTTTCTATATTCATCGAACATGGTCTTTATATTTATTTGTGTTAGTGTACGAGGAAGGAACCTTTTTTTTAGTCTACTTGATTTACACACGAACCAGTGTACTAATTAAATATAAGTCCGAGTCCAGAAGATAAAGAAATTCACAAGTGTTTGTAAAGTCTCCGTTTGCGATTAGACTCCTAGTACAAAACTCTTCGTGACCGAAGTCGTAACAATACCACGAGAATGGGAGGGTTGCGTACGTGGTAGGTCCCACAGACCACTTCCGGACAGACCACCCAGGGAGAGGACCCTCTTCAGTATACCCTTTCAACCCCATAAGTCGAAGTACAATTACAAGGTGGAAAACTTTTATCAAAAACAAATACAGGGTAGGGAGAGTAGTCTGTTTCTCTGTCGGGGCCACGTGAACCTACCTGACCTCACTTTCGACCTCCGAACCTATTTCTAATCCTAACTATAAGGTGACCCACGTGGTTATACTGATACAGGTAACAATCACGTAATTTTATGAAAGTGAAGACGTGCAATTATCGGTGACGACTACGGGAGGTCCCCTTGGGGTAGGTGGGGAAGTGATATGACAAGAACGAGTGAGAAGAAGGTCTAAGGAGGTCCTGGTGTAGTTCCAAGTCTTCGATGTCCTAGACCGGTTCGTCTTGGGACGAGGTAACGATACTGGTCGTGAACAAGATTAAACAACAACAACGACAAGTCAGTGATTCAACACAGGTTGAGAAACCCTGGAGTACCTGACGTCGGACGGTCCGAAGGGACGGAAGTGACGGAGGGTCTTAAACCAATTTAAATACAGGTAACTCAACCACTACGATAGAGTGGTAGAGTAGGAGTCAACGGGAGAAGACGAGGACGGGAGTTAGAAAGGGTCGTAGCCCCAGAAAAGGTAGCTCAGTTGAGAAACGTAGTCCACCGGTTTCATAACCTTGAAGTCGAAATCGTAGACAGGAAGGTCACTTATAAGTCCTGACTAAAGGAAATCCTACCTGACCAACCTAGAGGAACGTCACGTTCCCTGAGAGTTCTCAGAAGAGGTTGTGTTAAGTTTTCGTAGTTAAGAAACCACGAATCGGAAGAAATATCAGGTTGAGAGTGACCTTTTTGGTATCGTCAAGATTAACCAGTAACAGAAAAAGTCCACTTAAAGAGTTTTACAATATATTTTGAGTATCCGTCACCGTCCCATGGAAGAGGGAGGGAGGTTGGGGGTTAGACACTGTGGTGTTCCCTTCAAGTTTTGATCCAGACTCTCACCGGGATCCCTGAGTCTCGATCTCTCTGACGAGACCGATCGGTAGAATTCCATCCGATACTTCCGAAGTCCTTGGTTCCCGTCTCTATTCCCTAGGTTCCCGGTCCCTTCTACTCACTGTCCCTGTCACCCACCCTTACCTCTTCCTTCCTCTGTCGGGTCGACAAATTCTAACCCGAACACGCACACGGGTGACGGTAAGACCAACTCCGAAAAACAAAGAACCCCACTACTCCTTAAACCTTTGCACGTTAAATACCGTCGTGTATTGGTCATTCTTTTCTACCTGAGGTTTAGAGGTTTCCGATAATAATTTGTCCAAACACTACAATTTTCGGTATACATAACTGTCTCTGTAAACTAATCACAGCCCCCTTGTAAATAACATTGGGTCAAAGAAGGTCGTGAATCGACATATTGGAACATATTCCGTAACAGTCAAATACGTAGATATTTTGCCTTTCAATTTGAGCCATTGCAAGGACTGAGACGAGTTTAACATCCGACAGATTTTATGTCATAGACTAAGTATAAATGAGAACCCACATACCAGGTCTTTCTGTATCTTTCCGTTAGTGTCTCCTGAATCGACAGACGACACAGTAAGTACCGAATTCGTGTTTAAGTGGTTATTTTCTAGGTCCCTTCCAGGTCGGATCTTTATTTCCTAAGTAAACTTTATGTCGGGAGTGGAAGTCGGGACGACAAAGGTACTTATATCCCGGAAAAACGTCAATGATTCCTTTGCTAACAGTCATTACCTAATCCTTCGGACCCGACTTTCCTACCTATGTCTCCCCGAAATATGTGTCCTTGGGCAGTCTACCTCATACCGTCTCTGTGGTTGTACAAAGCGCTAACTAAACCAGGAGTCACACTTTCGTAATCTCAGGTAAACTACCCCAGCTATTTGTTCCTTGGGTTCCTTGGATAGGTGGTTGAGAGAGCGAAAGAGGAGAAGGTGGATAATCTAAAGTACCTAGACGTACCAACCTAACCGAACCAAAATTGAAGAGACGACCCACGTACAGTCCTGTTTCCGACATGCATGAATTAAGTCGAGTCTCGGAGAGGTTTGAGTAAATTTTGAGAGTTTCAGTGACAGAGAGCTGAGTACGACCATCAAAGGTTTCTAAGACTCTTGTAAAGACCCCTGTTATTCCCTCATCTGAAGAACAACAATATAGAAATGATCTGGAACTCTACAAATTGGGGGTTTACTTTTGTTCGTGTCCGAGTCACTGGGTTTCCTCCATTTCTCTTAGATCTCCCATGACCACCGAGTCTATCATTCATTGGACGGACGTCACGCCCTCTAGACCCGAACTAGGGACCCAGTCCTTATACGGGACCTCTTCCTTTCCCGATGGGTGAGGTCATAAGAACGGACCTCTTAAGGCACCTGTCTTGTCGGACCGACCGATGTCAGGTCCCCAGGGTTTTAGTCTGTACTGGCTCGTTGTTTGTGAAAGTGGAAGTCTCCCATGATCCATTATATACACTTCCTTCTTTCTCCATGAGTTCTATTCAGTCATACGGATCGGTCGAAGTAAGAAACGAAAAACAGGAAAACTTTACAAATTTAAGTTCATAAATTAAATTAAAATTAAATTGATTACTAAATAATCTTACTTAAAATTTAAATTAAAATGAATATTTAAAATTTAGTGTATAATATATTTTATTGTGTAAGTAAGTCTATATCATGAGAAAAGTTCGAATGTACGTGACGAATTCCTTTATACTCGTTTTTTCGTTAATGAATAAAAAGTACTGATTTTTATTCCTTTTAGTTTGTTTCCTTTTATTTATTTTCACCCATGATAGTAGTAATACGTAAAGATTGATGAAACTTGTAAAATCCTGTATACTTAGTAAATGTTAAAAAATTTATTTTAATCCTTAATCCTAACGTTCTATGTGACGTGACATCGGTTGAAATCGAAAATTATAAGATAACTTACTTTATTACCGAAAACGTCGTTATATATACCCGGACCTCTACTAAAATGATTCACTTCATTCAGTCTGTTTCTGTTTGTAGTATGATAGTAATACCCACCTAGATTTGTTACTATGTTTACTTAAATAAATGTTTTTTCTTTAGTTGAGTCTCTAAATCTTTTGTTTGAACACTAATACTTTACCCTTTGTGTCCCCTTTCCCTTATTTAATCCTCAAATCCTAATTGTATGTGTACGATAATATGCATTTTGTTAGTTGTTCATGGATGATATGTTGTGTCTCTTGTGATAGTTTATGAGACATTATTGGTTTACCCTTTTCTGAGACCTTTTCTTATCTATATCATATACGTATTGATTTAGTGAAACGACCTGTAGACTTTGATTATGTTGTAACCTTTAGTCGATAGTCAAGTCAAGTCAAGTCAGTGAGTCAGTATATACTGAGAAACGCTGGGATACCTGACATCGTGTGGTTCGGAGGGACAGGTAGTGGTTGAGGGTCTTAAATGAGTTTGAGTACAGGTGACTTAGCCACTATGGTAGGTTGTTAGAGTAAGAGACAGCAGGGGAAGAGGAGTGTGGAAGTTAGAAAAGGTCGTAGAAAAAATCACTCAGTCGAGAAGAGTAGTCCACCGGTTTCAGAACCTCAAAGTCGAAGTCGTAGTCACGAAGGTCGTTTATAAGTACTGACTAAAGGAAATCCTACCTGACCAACCTAGAGGAACGTCAGGTTCTCCGAGAGTTCCTAGAAGGGGGTGTGGTGTCGAGTTTTCGTAGTTAAGAAGCCGTGAGTCGAAAGAAATATCAGATCGAGAATGTAGGTATGTACTGACGACCTTTTTGGTATCGGAACTGATCTACCTACAAACAACCGTTTCATTACAGAGACGAAAAATTATACGACAGATCCAACCAGTATTGAAAAGAAGGTTCCTCATTCGCAGAAAATTAAAGAACCGACGTCAGTGGTAGACGTCACTAAACCACGATTCACTGAAGTCAGCACAAACTGAGACACACTGGGGTATCTGCCGTCGGGTGGTCCGAGGTGGTAGGGACCCTAAGAGGTCCGTTCTTGTGACCTCACCCAACGGTAAAGGAAGAGGTTACGTACTTTCTCTATTCACTTTCCCTTCAGCGAGTCAGCACAGGCTGAGAAGCGCTAGGGTACCTGACGTCGGATGGTCCGAGGAGACGGGTACCCTAAAAGGTCCGTTCTCATGACCTCACCCGACGGTAACGGAAGAGGCGTCACTAAAACCTGGGGGGAGTTTTATTTCAGACAGTGACAAAGGTAACAAAGGGGTAGATAAACGGCACTTCACTACCCTGGTCTACGGTATTAGAACAAAAAGACTTACAACTCAAAATTCGGACAAAAAAGTGAGACGAGAAGGTGGAAATAGTTCTCCGATAAATCAAGAAGTGAAAGACGGTATTCCCACCACAATAGATGCATAGACTCCAATAACTATAAAGAGGGTCGTTAGAACTAAGGTCCAATACGAAGTAGGTCGGGTCACAAAGAGTACTATGTGAGACGTGTATTCAATTTATTCGTCCCACTGTTATATGTCACAACTACATGAGTAAAGGGCTAAACCTTCGTCAGACAACAAGATTAATCGATATCAGTTTTTATTTTATTTTTAAAAAATTTCTTCCTTTAAATTTGTAAGGTCTCTACGAATTTGATTTAACACTTTAATAGGGGTACTTCAACGGATAAGTTTTGTGTATTACAATTATAAGGTACTATACTTATATGTGTTCGAATAAACTGATCACTATATAATTACGAATAAATCCTTAAAGAATAACAAACAGAATACTAACAAAAGAATTATAACTAAAGACCCTAAACCTAATTGAGGTTCTCGAATTCGTAAGAATTCCTACGTAAAAGTTTAACAGGAAACCTTTATGACGTCGATATACGTGAAGGCGGTCATTGATCGTTACTGTAACGGTTAAATATCTAGACATGGTCGTTTAGTCATGTTAAAACCCTAGTTCCGATTTGGACTTTACTTTTAGTTTAGTACGATACAATATCATATCATATCATATCATTAAACATAAAACATAGTTCTCTCGATTAAAAAGGGAAATAATTTTAGTACAAAGAAAACATTATAAAAACCGTTAAATGTATAAAAATATAAAATAAACAAGTTAGTGATTATAAAAGGAAATACCAAAGAAGAAACGTCTATATATAATTTTCTGGAAGAGACCCAGACCTCCACTATTTGTATTTTACACATAAAAAAAGACATAACAACAAACTAAAAATTTATAAATCGGAAAATTAGTTTTATTTTTAAAATATAAACACCCTTTTCAAAACGGACTTTATAATTAGTCAACAGAAACAAAATCGAGGTTTATCATGTAAAAGAACACTGAACTTTTCGAAGAATAGTACACGTTTAAAAGTGCCAAACCCCCGAAAGACGTAAGAAGGGAACTAGATGACGATATAAGACGTAGTTATAGTATTGTCACTTCACTTCACCGAGTCAGCACAGACTGAGAGACGCTGGGGTGCCTGACATCGGATGTCCGAGGAGACAGGTACCCTAAAAGGTCCGTTATCATGACCTCACCTAATGGTAAAGGAAGAGGTCCACTAGAAGGGTTGGGTCCCTAGTTTGGACCCAAAGGGCGTAACATCTGTCTGCGAAATGGCGGACTCGGTATTGTCATTTAATAACATTTATACATTCTAGAAAACGAATAGACATTTCCTTTTGGGAGTAATAATAAAAGTGAGAAATAAGGTTTTACTAAGAACCTATAAAAACGGTACATAAGAAGATTTCACCTTAATCAAACGGTTCAGACTTTTAGGGGTAACGACAAAACTAAAAGATACGAAAATATCTGATTATACTCCTCTTAACTATGACGTACGATAACCCGGGACGAAAGGGTCTTAAGTCATATAAGGAAGTAAAGAAATTTAAAAAGAAAAAATAGACAACCATTTAAGGACTCTAAATAGTATATTAGGAATCCCATAAATAATAATTAAGGTAAGGATCTATAAAATATCAACACAACGATAACACTATCTTAAAAATAATATGAATTATTAAATAAAACGACCAAGTATCTTTCTTTTAACTAAAAACATATAAATTAAACAATGGACAGATGAACGAGTAAAGAACCGAAGATAGATTATCTAAAAGACAAAGTCAACTAAGGAAAACAAACAAAATCATGGATTAGTCAGAAGTTTATTACTATTACACGAAAGAAGGAAAGATTTTACATACTAAGTTAAAAAAGAATAGAATGACTTAACAAACCTTGAACAACTTATAACCATTTATTGTCATCACTCTCATACGTTATCAAAATTCTTCCTGACACATACGGTTCATATTAAAACTGATAACCAAAGTACAATCTTTCTGAAGGGACCACCGAGTCTGCCATTTCGCAGACAAATGTTATGTCCTCTGGGCCCAAACTCGGGACCCAACCCTTCTAGGGGACCTCTTCCTTTACCGTCAGGTGAGATCATGATAACGGACCTTTTAGGGTACCTGTCTCCTCGGACCATCCGATGTCAGACACCCCAGCGTTTCTCAGCCTGTACTGACTCGTTGATGTGAAAGTACATACTTAAACGACAATATTTATGAACATATTACTCTGTACCCGGTAGATAATTTAGTTCAAAAAATTTATATATAATTGAGGAACTTAATAGAGTCCTCAAGGTACTCCATCTATCACTATAATAATAATAGTAATTACTACAATAATAATAAGGGTAAGATGTCTAATTTTTTAACTCCGTGACTCTAACTAAAAGAATTACCAGTATGTCAATCGTATCCCGTCGTGATCTGATTCTGTGATCGTTACACTCGGGGTCCCGGACACAATTATGGGTGGTACGACGGGAGAGTACAAATCATTCACGACAATCGAGTATTTGTCTAAACATAGACTTTACCTATGTATATAGGTTTTCAGGACAAATAAAAAAGAGATAAGAGACGAAAAATTAGAGATAAGTAATTGTAAATACAATCATCTAAAAGTTTATTGTGGTTGGTGTACAGTAAGAGTCTTTTTATGAAAGATCTAATCCGATACATTAATTAATAAACAGAATGACGTAATGAATGTACGATATTTCTAGTCAAAGAACTTAAATCCCAATACGATTATAAAAGGTTGAAAAATAACTCAATATTAACCGTATATTGTAATATAATGAAAGTCGTCTTGTTGTATCACTAAACTATATACATGTCTGGCTCTTTACTAGTAGTGGAAAGTAATTATAAGCAGAGGTTTGTGTGTATGTTAAAATAACACACATATTTACTACTCTTGAAAATACGAAACCAAATAATCGTTGAAAGTTTATGTACTATGTCATAATTGATATTAGTGGTGCAACATGTTTTGTAGGAATATTGTAAATAAAATGTTAAGTCAAGTCAAGTCAAATCACCGAGTAAACACAGACTTAGAAACACTAGGGTATTTGACGTCGTGTGGTCCGAAGGGACAGGTAGTAGTTGAGACCCTCGAACGAGTTTGAGCAGGTGACTTAACCACTACGGTTGATTGGTAGGTTAGGAGAGAGTAGGGGAAGAGTAGGACGGAAGTTAGGAGGGGTCGTAGTCCCAGAAGATTTTACTCAGTCAAGAAGTGTAATCCACCGGTTTCATAACCTCAAAGTAGAAGTCGTAGTCACGAAGGTTACTTAAAAGTACTGACTAAAGGAACTCCTGACTGACCAAACTAGAGGAACTTCAGGTTCCCTGAGAGTCCTCAGAAGAGGTTGTGATGTCAAGTTTTCGTAGTTAAGAAGTCGTGAGTCGAAAGAAATATCAGGACAAGAGTGTAGGTATGTACTGATAACCCTTTTGGTATCGAAACTGATTTACCTGGAAACAACCGTTTCATTACAGAGACGAAAAATTATACGACAGGTCCAACCAGTATTGAAAAGAAGGTTCCTCGTTCGTAGAAAATTAAAGTACCGACGTCAGTGGTAGACGTCACTAAAACCTCGGGTTCTTTTATTTCATACAGTAACAAAGGTAACAAAGGGGTAGATAAAGGGTACTTCACTACCCTGGTCTACGGTACTAGAAGCAAAAGACTTACGACTTGATATTCGGTTGTAAAAAGTGAGAGGAGAAAGTGAAAGTAATTCTCCGAGAAACCAAGGAGAAGTGAAAGACGGTGTTAGCACCATAGTAGACGAAAAGACTCCAATAACTATAAAGAGGGCCGTTAGAACTAAGGTCGAACACGAAGGAGGTCGGGTCACAAAGAGTACTACATGAGACGTATATTCGATTTATTCGTCCCACTGTTATGTGTCGGAACTGTATGAGGAAAGGGTTAAGCCCGGGTCATACAACAAGGTACAGGTCAAAATTGTAAACGAAGGACTGGACGTATGTCTAAAGGGTCCTCCTTCTATTCCACCAGACTATAAGGGTAGAGAACTTCTCACAAAGTGTCATACAGAACTAGGTGTGTCAGTTTCCGAAACCACATTAGTTATTTCGTCTTCATATAAAAAAAAAGACTTTAAGATAAAGAAAAAACTATTAGGTTGCTTACAACCGTTAAACTAGAGACCAAGGAGACGGAAAGGACTTAAGTCGAACTTGTAGACTTTCAAGAGCCAAGTACATGACAACTTCGAACTGAAACTCTTAAAACTCGTAACGAAACGATCGCACACCCTACTCACGTTAACACGTCATCATACTTGCAAGAAACCGTAACGGAAAGAAACCCTAACCTTACTTTTGACTGGAAAAAGTCAGGACACCGGGGACGATTTTAAAGGTTTCACCGCCCGTATAACCCACGTCGTGAAAGTGACGTAGTAGAAAATCCTGAAATTTATCGTATCGACCTTAAGGTAGTGAAGGTAATCGAAACAAACGTCACTACGAAGGATTCGGGGTGAACTGAAGTGTGAGGTCCTACAGACTGAGGTCCATTCACTAGTGTGGTAGCACCAATAGACCCAGTAATTCTAGACAAAACATATCAAGAAGACACATAAGAACGGTGGAGAAGAATTATAGAAGATGAAGACAATCAAGGTATGGTAAAGTCAGGACATAAAACAGGTAGAAGTGTACTTTACAAGGGAACCATAGAGATTAGAAGAACTTTTCTAGAGATCAGAAAGGGTAAGATAATAAAAGGAGATAAAGAAACGTAACTAGTGACTCCCTTCGAAAGAATAGAGAGGAACAAGAAGAAACTTGAGACTTAAGTTTACCCAAGTCAAACCAAGTCAAGTCAGTGAGTCAGCACAGACTGAAAAACGCTGGGGTACCTGACGTCGTGCGGTCTGGAGGGACAGGTAGTGGTTGAGGGCCTCAAATGTGTTTGAGTACAGGTAACTCAACTACTACGGTAGTTTGGTAGAGTAGGAGACAGCAGGGAAGAAGAGGGTGGAAGTTACAAAGGGTTGTAATCCCAGAAAAGTTCAATCAGTCGAGAAGCGTAGTCCACCGGTTTCATAACCTCAAGTCGAAGTCAGGAAGGTCACTTGTGGGTCCTGATTAGAGGATATCCTACCTGACCAACCTAGAGGAACGTCAGGTTCCCTGAGAGTTCTAAGAAGAGGTTATGGTGTCAAGTTTTCGTAGTTCAGAAACCGTGAGTTCAACCCATATAGAAAGGAAAAGAGGAAACGGAAAATGAAGGGAAGAAAAGTGTCGATAAACATTCCGGAGGAGTCCGTTGGTAAAACGGAAAAACGTAAAGAAGAAAACCCCCTACCGGAACTAGTTACGGAGGACATGTCACAGTGCTCGGAGGTAGGTATCAAGAAGTCCTTGAGGTAGTCTCGATTAGGGAACTTAGATAAACAGTGAAGGTGACATATTAGCATTCCCTAAACTAAGTCCAGAATGGACTTACCAGATCACTGAAAGGGATGAAAGAAGTAAAATTCAGACTAAAGCCGTTATTCCTCAAGTACTAGACTCGGTGTCAATCGAGGACCAGAAAGGACTGACATATCTCGAAAAGGTAAAAACCGACGTTTCTTATATCAGTTAGACTAAAGTGATGAGTGATACACCACTACAGGTACGCATCTCAGAAGAGAACACAACAACCTAATCCCAAAAACGATACTGACCACACAAGAGAACCGATTTGAGACGATCGAAAACGGGACGAAGTAAGACATGAGGTTCCGGTTTTGACGGACAATGAGGTCCATACAGAATTGAAGGATGAAAACGTAAGGTCAGGGGACACTACTTTTTATGTATGAAAAACCAACAATCAAGATCTTACAGAACATTCAGAAGTATCTTGGTAAGTTGAAGTCGAAGAAATTGTTATGACCAACCCCGTATCGGAACCTAATGACACTATAACTTACCAAACGGAACTTTTGCTTGTCTCTAGTAAGACAGTAAAAACTCTGACGTGGGTTCATGACGTAAGCCTGAGAAAACAACTGATACTCCAGTAAAATGTTAAAATGATAACCTGTAAAAATTGAAAACTAGTGGAAGTGGGTACAACGGGTGGAAGGTGAGAAATGGAAATCACTAGTGGTCAGACAAAAAAAAAAAAAAAGTATCTAAGGTGTACATTCACTCTAGTATGTCAGAAACAGAAAGGAATTGCATAAAGTGAATTACATTACGGGAGTTACAGACATGTACAACGACGTTTACCACTCTAAAGGTAGATAAAATAACTCTGATTATAAGACTACCTAGGTATAGATATACAGACATAGGATAAAAGAAGTAGTTCAATAACTGACTACCTAAGAATCCAAGTAAGGTACATAACCAATAACATTTGTTATGTCAATATTATTATAAAATTTTCTTTAAGACTTTAAAAACTCAAGACTAATAAACATACCGGTGCGACCCTCCGTACATCCTAGAGTCAAGGGACTGGTTACTAGTCTTGACGCAGGGGACGTGACCCTGGTGCCTCAGGATTGGTGACCTGGAAGTGTCTTCAGGGACGTTAAAAGGAATAGTTATACACCAGACATAAATTGAGAAAGAGAAGGAACCCAATAGAAGGACGTTCCGGGAGTGTACATTTGTCGTAAAAAGTTCTGTGTCATAAAAGAGGAGTCAAGATATACAGTAACGGAATGATAAAAAACACAGATAACCACACTCGTTTAAAATGGTAAATTAAAAATTAATAAATATTCCTAGGCGTATGAAAAAACCAAAGAAAAGTAATTAATGTCGTGGATATAAACCACTTTAACAAACTAGACGTCTGAGTCAAAAAACAAAAAAATTACATTCCTTCAAGAAAGAAGAAAGAGGAGTAGGGAAAAAAGAGAAAAAAAGAAAAAGAACTGAACACAATACTGAAGGTATGATAGATCAGAGTGTTATGTTCTAGTGAAAAGGACTTAGACAAGGTACTAAGAACAAATGTATAAATGGAGTAGTCCAAATAGGTCGAAAGGGAACTCTACGACCTTTTAAAGAGTTCCAATAGAATATGTTTTAATTAAAGTAAAAGACACAACTTATCACACGATTTAAAAAGGTACACCTAACATTACATCTTTACGGTAAAAGGGAGAGTCAGCACGTTAAAGAAGACTGGAGCATAACAGGGTAGTAAGGAAAAACGATAGGAACGTGGTTCCATTACTATAGAGAACTAATAAAGGTTCTATATTTATTCTTTAGAGGGTATAAAAAAAGAGTAAAACCCTTCATTAGCATAAAAATTTTTACTTCGAACACATCACAGAAAACTCACGGTGACAAAAATTGACATCATAGAAATGTGTGCTGTCGTACTTCGTACATTGTAGAAGGGAGAAACGAATATCTCCCACAAATTACTTCAGATCAAAATAATTTTTATTTCTATCCAAAACGGTCTGTAACAACAACCAGAAACCCCCGTCTATAATTAGGGATAAGCGAATACTGAACCCAAAACCTGTGTCTCTCTCCGGGTACGTTCTAGACTCCTGACTAACTTCTGAATTGGTGTGTTTCAATCCAGGAGGTTTTTGCTGTTGACGTCAGTCATTCGATCACTTTGGTGTTAGACACTTTTCGTTCTTTCATCCAAACGGACTTACAGAAAACCGGTACCGAAACCCATCTCGTCCTTTTTTTACCTTTGCAAAAATAAGTATTAAAGAGTTGTGTTTGGGAGGAAATTCGTCTAGACCCTCGTATTAAGTCAACATGTGATTTCGGGTTTTCCGAAGTTCGGTTTTGAAGTCGGATATGACCAGGAAATAACCGACAAGGATTCACGGATCCCCTCTGTTCGTATTCTAGAAAGACCTCCGTTCTTGTACTTTTTATTTAGGTGTTTCTGAAAGAAACTTAATTTATTATACGTTTAAATCTTAAGAATCTTTTAGTATTTTACTCGTTTGTTCGGATACAATAACTGTAATTTGTCTTTTTAGTTTGGTTGTTTACTAAGTGTGTTTCTGATATAAATCCTGATTAGTCCATCTCGTATATTTATTGACACAAATATCACAAAGTCTCTGTCCAAAACTCTACTCATACAATCTTTTTACTAAGTTATTTCGACCTCTCTCTTAGTACTTTTACCTCATAAACGTATTTTATAAGTCTTAGTGTCTCTATCTTTCTTTTTTATACTTTCATCTCAATTCTCAAAACCTCCTCTATCCCTTACCCCCTCATTTAATATGATTCTTTATTACCCACTGTAAAAAGATCTTGATTACTTTCTGTGGTTATAAATGACAGTGACTTAATGTGTATTTTCTTTATTTAGAACCACATGAAGTCTTATAATTTCTTTCCTCCAGAATGTTAAAGATTTACATTAATGTGATCAAATAACTGTACGATACATATCAAAAAACAAAAAAGGACCGACGTGGTCCAGAAGTGACAATGTACACCCGAAAGAGATCGACGTCGTTTGCCCGCGATGAAAGATCAACGCCACGCGCCCGAATAGTAACGTCACCGAACCGAACAACACCTTTTCTCCGAGATCCCACGTGCACGCAGTCATCAAAGTCGAGACCCCGAGTCATCAACACCACGCACCGGATTCGACGAATCACTGTACACCCTCGGAGTCCCTCGTCCCTAGATTACTCGTGTGGGACATAACCTTCCGTCTAAGAATTACTAACCTAGTAGTCCCTTCAGGATGGATCGAAAATTTTGTAAAAAGATCCCTCACTATTAAAAATTTTCATAAAACATGTACCCACAAAATAACTATAATGGGGAGAGATACACAAACACATAACATCCGTTTAGTATAGTTATCACAGACTTTCACATACACTCCCCAAAAGTAAAGATTTAGAAGTGGTCTTTAGTGTAGTAATACACGAGACATAAAACGAAAAGTGTGAATAGTAACTTAGTATTTGTAATAACGAATAACAGTTTAACAATATTAATAATAAAGTCACTGAAGTAATATAGAGTATTTTAGATAAGGTGATATTAAAGTAATCAGTAAAAAGGAATAATCTATAAATCTGAAAAGAGAGTTTTTAAAAATTAATAATACTTATTGAAACTGTACTATGTGTGAAACACGTATACCGAAGTGAAAATAATCTTAACCAAGGAATCCTTTTTAAGGGTCTTCATTATAATAGTATAGTTTATCAGTAACATAAAACTATACACGGTCGAAAATAGTATTCTCAGTCGTGATTTATAAAAGTTAAACTCACACAAATAGATGATTAAACGTCCCACATTCTTCATAAAAATTCATTATTTTATCTTATAAAGGGGTATAAACTAAAAATTAACCAAAAAGAGACACGAGTGACCATAGAACTATTCATAGAACGAATAGTCATAAGTACGAAATATTTGAAGAGAAGACACCTAAGACATAAACAGAATGGTTATATATTAAAAGACGTTATTGTGTTTATAATTTTATTTTTTCATTTAAAATCTGAAATTTCAATAAAATTTTGTAAAATTTTATAATTTTACTCATTAGAAGATGTCATTATGTTTATAAGAAGGGTACAACTATAAATTTTTAATATACTCCCACTCCGATGATCGGTTAAACCCCTAGTTTATATCAATACTTAAAATGAATAAAACCCCATCTAACAGTTCTTTTCAAATTTTTATAGACATATACATTTCTTGACAGGTCACTCAAAACGAACGGTTACACAACTTTTTTCTTCCTGGATATGAAAGATCGTCGTAACGATATCCCTATAACCACACAGTAACGACCTGAGAGGGTTAGCACAAAGATTGTGAGAGAACAGAATGTATAGAAATAATTTTTCCTACTCGTTAGACTTGATAAATCAAGGGTCCGTTAATATTTCGATTACAAACGAAACAATGTATTAAGACTGGTTATTTCACATTCGTTCTTATACGACAGCAAAGGGGGGAGGGGATGGTAAAAGAGAAAGAGGAAGGAACTTACCACTACACGACCGACGGCGATGACGTCGGTGGAACGTCAGTACTACTCTTTTTAGTCTTCTTATCGTCTATATTACTGGAACTAAAACGATTCGTTGACTTTATTCCGGTCTTTGAATTATGGGTGGTTTTGAATACTATACGTTTTTGATTTCAAGGTAAATACTAATTCAGTGAAATCAGTCTGAAAACCAGTAACGACTTTTTGTTTAGGATTAATTAACTTGATTCGCATCCCTCTGCTTTTAACCAAGAGACAAAATGATTCTATGTGAAAATTTGATTGGGTTTCGGTCTAAATAGATATTTTGATGACGACACTCATGTGTCATTGACTGGTTACATCTATTCTCTTACAAATTTAAAACAAATGGGCAAAGGGGTTTACATAGGTCCCTCATTTACGTGGAGGACCTCGTTTTTATTTTATTTTTAAAAAATTTTAACGAGTACCGTAAATTGTTGTCCTCTTGTCTTAAATTTCCGTAAGGATATAGACGATAGGTCTCTTTATGACAAGGTGAGTCGTTTATGTTGTCATAGGTTTCCTACGTGTGGGTACGGAGACGTATAGGTATGTAAATATCGGCAGTGAATGGGTAAATATTATATACCTCCTATATGGTATACGACTTGACACACAAGGTACGGTCCCTATATTTTTTGTATATACCGAATCAGGAACGGAGACTCTAAAAGTGAGGTCCGACTTACATCCTACCTTCTTCTCCGGTAAACCTATTTGTTTACCAGAAGTATGACAAACTCTCATTTTTCGTATCCAATGATTTCACTCTAAGTATCATCTCTCACTTTACCTTGTCCACAAGGAGTTCCGGGGTGTCAGTTATTTACACATTCAATGAAATAAACTACAGAAGAACAGATCAGTAAAATAAAATGATTGGTAATTGACTTTATTCACTTGACTATAGATAAGACTCTGAGAAAAACGTAATATTTCTACGATAAGAAAAGAAAAAAAAAAATCTCCAACCTTTCTTACCGCTCTCATAGGACCTTTGTAAATGTTATGGTACACATTTTATCTATCGGTTACCCTTAAACGACATACTGAGTCCCTTGAGTTTGATCCCGAGACATTTTTGGGTCTCCCCAAATTTCCCGACTCTCTACCCTCCTTCCAAGTTCTCCCTCCCCTATATAGATATGGATACCGACTAAGTATGACTACATACCGTCTTTGGTTGTGTTATAATATTTCGTTAATAGGAGGTTAATTTTTATTTAATTAGATTTTTCATTCCACTATACCATCATTTTTTTTTACGAAAACTGAACAACACGTCTTAAACTGAACATACATCTTTAAAGGAGACTAGACGGTTATAACACGGACGATACTCTAAATAAAGGGGGTCCTGAGAAGAAAGAAGACTGGACATATACAACCTGTCCTACGACCCGATTGTGTACACCTAGTCAATACGACGGATAGGGATCTCGGACCTAAGAACAAGTATCGGAGGAACAAATAAGGGGAAACGGTGGTCGTTCCGTCCTCCCACCTCCTCCTGTCAGACTGGAAGTGAAGTGACAAGGACTGGTTCGGTCGGCAACATCTTGTTTCGTCTCGTCAGTCCTTTTGCCCTCCTCCTTTTCGTAACCTGGCGTCTTGATGGCATCGTCCTTTCTCTGACTCTAGAAAAGAGAAAAACACTTTTCCCTAGAAGAGCTAATTGGATTCCTTTTAGTGAACAATTTGAAGACAGAAAGGGGAGGTCGACGACAACAAATACCTCCTTGTCTGAAGGGAATTGAGACTTAATTACAGAGGAAAGAAATCCATTTGTCCACAGGTTTGTACGTCGCTTGGTGCAAAAATTTGTCGACTTTATTTCAACTCCTGAAATGTGTAAAGAAATAATAAAATGGATCTTTAAGAAAGTATTTTATCAAAGGTTGAACCTTGAAGTAAAAAGGAACCCTGTGAATCCGGTTAGAAAATTTTAAAAACGATAGTGTAGGGACAGAAGATCTAATGATAAGAAACCTACCTTTTAGATAAAAAAAATTTTTATATTATAAGTTAATAACTAAAAAAAAGTACATTCACTTTACACAAAATATTTGTACTTCTGGAGTCTTGATGTAACTTAAGGTAACATAATTTATAGAAATATCCTTCTTCTTTTCTTTTTAACTCTATTTTAACTAGTTATAACACCCCTGAAACTTTATAAGAAATAGTGCCATGTAGATTCACACACCTCCCTCCTTAATATTAGAGAAAATACCTACTCTTTTAGTTCCACTTATTTCAAGTGTTAAGATTCTATTATGTAAGTATTTTATTTAATCTTAAGTTTAGGTTAAAAGATTAGATTGAAGTTTTTCGTACGTGAAACATGATTATATTTCATCATTAATGAGTAGTTCATTATGTCTCAAGGAGGATCAGATGAATATCGTGAAACAACTCAACAATTCAGTCTTAGTTAAATACTCAGAGGTCCACCGCGATTACCATCTTTTGGGTGGACGGTTTCGTTCTCTTTATTCTCTTCGTCCTGACTGGGGTCCCACCCCTTCTAGGGGTCCTCCGCCCACACCTTTGGGTGAGGTCATAAGAACGGACCTTTTAGGGTACCTGTCTTCTCGAGGAGTACACCCGATGTATGTCAGGTATCCCAACGTTTCTCAACCTGTGCCGACTTCATTGTCTGTGTATGTGTGTGTAGGGAGTATCCCGAAAAAAAAATTTTTTATATTAACGAAATGTTACGACACAATCAAAGACGACATGTTGTTTTACTTAGTCGAAAAACAACGACAACAAATCAGTGGTTCAACACAGACTGAGAAACTCTGGGGTACTTGACATTCGTGCGACCCGAAGGGACAGGAAGTGACAGAGGGTGTCAAACGAGTCTGAGTACAGGTAGCTCAGTTACTACGGTAGGTTGGTAGAGTAAGAGACAGTAGGGAAAGAGGAGGACGGGAGTTAGAAAGGGTCGTAGTCCTAGAAAAGGTTACTCAACCGAGAATGTAGTCCACCAGTTTCATAACATTGAAGTCGAAGTCGTAGAAAGAAAGGTTACTTATAAGTCTCAACTAAAAGAAATCTTAACTGACTAAACTAGAGGAACTTCAGAGAGAGTTCTCAGAAGAGGTTGTGGTGTTAAACTTTCGTAGTTAAGAAACCGTGATTCGGAAGTAATAACAAGTTCAACGTGTAGGTATGTATGACCTTTTGGTATCGAAACTACTGTGTCTGGAGACAACCTTTTCACTGTATACACGAAAAATTATACGACAGATCCCAACAGTATCGAAAAGAAGATACCTCGTTCGCAGAAAATTAAAACACTGACGTCAGTGACAGACTTCACTAAAACACCGGGTTCTTTCATTTTAGACAGTGACAAAGGTGAAAAAGGGAAATATAGACGGAACTTCACCACCCTGACCAACGGTACTAGAATCCAAAGACGTACAACTCAAAAGTCGGTCGAAAAGTGAGACGATAAAGTGGAAGTAGTTCTCCGAAAAATAAAGTAAAAGCGAAAGACGGTAAACTCACCATAATAGGTGTATAGACTCCAACAACTGTAAAGAGGACCGTTAGAACTAAGGTCGAACACTAAGTAAGTCGGACCGTAAAACGTACTACATGAGACGTATCTTCAATTTATTCGTCCTACCATTATGTCTCTGAACTACATGAGAAAGGGATTAAAACTTGGTCAGGTAACAAGGTATGGACCAAGATTGACAACGAAGAACTGGACGTATGTCCAAAGCATCCTCCGGTCCTTCCACCAGAACATAGGGGTAGAGAAAGTCTTAAAAGGTCAAACAACACTAGGTTTCCAAAGACACATCAGTTAGTGTGTCTTCATCTAAAAAGACCTTAGGGGAACAAAAGAGATGCTAAGTTTCTTACAACCGTTAAACTAGAGACCAAGGAGACGGAAAAGATTTGAGTCGAACACGTAGACCTTCAAGAACCAAGTGTGTGACGACTTTGGATCTGACCTCCTAAAACTTGTGACGTAACGATCGTACACTTGACTTCCATTGACATGTCAGCAAACTCGTAAGAAACCGCAACGGGAAAGAAACGCTAACCTCACTTTTGACTGGAAAAGGTCAAGTCAATATACCTATGTATATAGGACAGGGAGAACCTGGGGGGAATTGGTAGAGTGGATAGATCGAGTAGCGTACATGTGATGGTACAAATTTTGTCTATTGATCGTCCTTGGACGATATTTCGTACCTTCGAGTCGAGTCATGGGATACTACTTGAGTATCCTGAAGCCATTTCTAAGTGACTCAGTTACGTACATTTTCTCAAGTCTTGTCTTACTGTGTACCAGTTGTAAGTTCAACGAACGATTAACAATTATTATAGTATCTCATATACAGTGCCGAGACGAAAGTACACAATAGAATCATGTCGACTTATACTCCAAGATTTATTTACCACGTACCAAAAATAAATAAAAAACTCAAAATCACAAAAATGTACTTTCTAGAGGAAGTAAGAGGTAACCAACCATTTAAATACCCTCTCTTTCCTATAGAGTAAGAAAAAGATGTTCTTTGAGAAAATAATAACGAAAGAAAATATAAAACCGTATTCGTCTGAAAATCAGAGAGAATCATTCTAACAAATGTTTGAAAACAAAGTCGACACTTTAGGAAAACATTTTATATCTATCTTGGTAACGACGAAATAGTCTTCAACCACACCCCCCCACCGAGGACCTAGAAATTCGTGGGAGGACGGAAAGTCATGGGGATTGGTGAGTAATAACAGAACCCCCAAGAGGGGATTCCAACTACAATACGTCCTACTCTTGGTGACTAGGTGTTCCGTGTGCTCTTTTGAGTGACCCGTCACCGACTGTTTATGACAATTAAGTAGTAAAGACACTATCTGCATGTAGGTCCTTAGGAAGGAGGATTAGTGTCTAACAGAAGTGACGTAAAGGCGAGACAAGAGTGACAACTGACGAGAGAAATTGACCGTCCCAGATGTCAAACCATGGCCACTCGACCTCCTCTACCCTCGGTACAAGACGAACCCCGAGGAGCAGAATCTTGAGTTTAGACCTTCGACGTCGGTAGTTGAGGACTGGGCACGTCGTCGAGACGACTTACGACTCCTTCTCAGAGACCTGAAGATGGACGTCTCCATTCAACGAGTGTCAAACTTCGAAACACATAGGTAACCTCTTATAGAGTCTTCACTTTCAGTGTACCTAGATACCGACAAACTATTTCTTTTTTTGTACCTCTTTGACGGTTTACTTCCATTCTGTCATCTCAAGATAACCTCGGTCTGAGCCCTGTAGGACTCAAGAACTACTTCTGTCCCTCCTCCTACGAATGAACATGTATTTACGTGTATCTTTCGATGCATGTACATATTTATACATAAAAATATTTTAAAACGAATACTGTTTCTTCTGCGTCGAATCGTTGTGTGTATGTGTGAATGAATACGTACCAAACTGTCAATATACAAATATACACATGTCCATAGTAAAACCTCAGTAATCAGTCGAGTCTTTTCCGTTAGAATAGTAATTATAGACGTGTGGACCCTCTGTTCTTCACTAAATTAGAAGGGTAAGAATTTATCGTTGCAAGACAGAGTCTTATGTACTACGACTACTTATGTGACCGGGCTCTTGGACTGAGTGTCGATACCGTCCCTTTCCTACCCAGAGACTCTTACCATTCCTAACAATTACTCAGTCCTCTACCTATTGACAATAGGTGTACTCGGGAAAACTGCGGGACGTGACATGTGTTTAACCTAAATCCACCTTCTTTCTCTCTATATTACCGGTTCTCTCTCTTTTCTCATAGTCGTTTGTAGTCTCCTACCTTCCTTATTCAGTGACGGGTGTAAAATTCGTTTCCCTCCCTCTCCCCTTAACTCGGTAACCCCTTCCTTCGCCGATGGCTATCAACTCCTTCGTAGGAGTGTAGGTTTCCGTCTCTCTTTTGTGAAATATAATTCCAGAGAATAAAGGTCGAGTAACAGTACTTAAAAGTAGGACGGTGACAATCCGTCGGCAAGGTCACACTGACGAGTGGTTTACCGGTCAGTTCGGATCTTTCTAGATTATCGAATTTAAGTATTACGAAGTCTTCCGTGACCAAAAGACACTCTAAATTAATGGATTCACGTCATTAATTGAACGAATAGTGTACTACGATATCTAGTATCTGAGACCTCTGAAGTCATTTAGGTCTGGAGAAGGGAGGGGTCTCTGTGACGTGACTGAAGCAAAACTGTAGTGTTGACGAAGACAGACGGGGACGAGGAAGGTGCGGGGAGTCGCGGGTTTCCGAACCACACAAACCGTAGCACCACCAATAAAATCGAAGAAAGAGACTGTCGCTCACGAAGGTAGACGGTCCTACATATAAAGTTGCACAGAAAAGCAGAAGCGGAAACGACTCGATAGAACCCACGTCTGTACGGACGTAAAAGAAAGAGAGAAAGGTAGAACCGGCGAGGGGGGTGGGTGGAGGGCAGAGGAGATGACAAGTGACTCCTTTCTGACTCGCCTGGACCGTAACGAACGAAAGGGACTTAACTAACACGGGCAGACAAACTAGGTTACGTCACTCCTAATCAACGGACATTTGACCTTGTTCTTCTTTAGATAGTCTCTTTACGGAAAAGATTAAGTTCAGATTTCTTAAACCACAGTCCGAGGTGTACGTCACCAAAGAGATACCCACTAGTATTCTCGTCTCGTAATGGAATGGAGGTACGGTAGGGAATATTGATTGATCATTAAGGTGTGTTGTTTGATCATTGAAAAGTCAACGTTGGATAGGTTCCTATGACTTCCAACTTCAGACTGGGAAGAACCCGACCTCGTTGAAGAATGTCCCGTGCTATGGGTGTGTATCATACACTAAGTCGACACACAAAACTTTTCTAAAGTTAATTTAAACTCTCCGTACCTTAGACCACCTCTCGTTGTCTTACTTTCGACGGATAAAGTGGGATTGTAAACATAGTATACAGATGAGTACCTCTACCAACTAGTTTCGTTTAGTACCAAGGATGTGTCTCCTGGACTTTTGATGAACCAACTCTCGCTTTAGTGGCACTCTTACAGAACTGGGTCTTTTATAGGGAAGGTCATTCACACATAAGTAATTCCCTACCGTCTCCTCTGTATTATTTTTACTATGAACAACCAAACTTTGGTCGTCGTTCGACAAACTCATGGAAACTAAGCAAAGGCTACTTGTCTTGATTTAGTACTGTAAATTATTAGTCGTCTCACTTAGGATCCTTAACACAATCATTGTCCTGAGAATAATAGTATGTTTTCCCACATTGACAAACAATATATACGAAATTTGTCCTCTGAAGACGACGGGAGAAGGGTGGGGGACCGGGTAAGGACGGAAAAAAGGAACCCACACAATGGAAATAAACTATATTATCCTAATATATAAAGTCTTTCTAAGAAGAACGTGTCTTCCTTTACGATCTCTTTTTTTTTCCGTTAGTAAATAGACTTTTCAACGGAATTTTTATATACTCGTACACAATAAAACTCCCAGGAAATCTGTTCCGGGTCCTCACTAGATGACCCTTCTATTTCGGACCGACATACGACCACCCGTAGCACAAAAAACTGTTATCAAAAGTACGGAGTAAATGGTGTCTTTATTAATCTTACATCAGTTGTAAGTGTCTTGTTGAGTGGTAAAAAGTACTCGCCTATTTCCCGTCTTTCCACCTACAAACGGGTCACTGACTTCGACTTTTACTTCATGTACGTGCGAAACCAAAACCAAAAAGAAGAAATCGAGAGAAGGGTCAACGAGTAAGTTCTCTACAGACGTCTGAGCAATTCCGTAGAACCTTGGAGAACGGAAAGAAGTAAGACAGAGCAAGGAGAGTCCAAGTAGGGACCTTTAATAGTACACACGTGACGTCCTTACGATTCGACAAAGAAGGCCTCCCTGGCAAATAGGTAACACTGTCCAGAAAACGTTTTAGTAAATTATCAAAACGTCTCAGTCGGTGACAAGTAGAGCTAAACATAGGGAGGTAACGGAGAGTGAGAAGTCAAGTCGATGGGAGAGAGGTAAACAAGAAGGTAATTATTGCTGTCTTACACGTCAGAGGTTCGACTTGGAATCGTTACCGAATTATAGAGTCAATAAAAGACTTTGATGTCAGGACAACGTAATTGGTCCCGTAGGGAATCGTAGGTATATTTGAGTAAATTAGAAGAGAAATTAAACTACTTTGTTGTGTCTTTTTTATTTTTAGAAAGTATCTGAAATTTTTTGGATTGATATGAAAATTTTTATGAATATCTATGAACTAAATTTTGTTTACGTCAAAACAAAAAGACTTATAAATTCTTTTATATTAAACCTTTAGTTCGTTGTTTTTATGTTGGGATGAAGACGGAAGTTAGTGGGTAATAGGTTGATGGAGATCTGTTAGTAACAGTTGTAAAACCACTTTAAACGATAACGAATCAGTGAAGTCAGCACAGNGTATCTGAAATTTTTTGGATTGATATGAAAATTTTTATGAATATCTATGAACTAAATTTTGTTTACGTCAAAACAAAAAGACTTATAAATTCTTTTATATTAAACCTTTAGTTCGTTGTTTTTATGTTGGGATGAAGACGGAAGTTAGTGGGTAATAGGTTGATGGAGATCTGTTAATAACAGTTGTAAAACCACTTTAAACGATAACGAATCAGTGAAGTCAGCACAGACTGAGACACGCTGGGGTATCTGTCGTCGGGTGGTCCGAGGGGGCAGGGACCCTAAGAGGTCCGTTCTTGTGACCTCACCCAACGGTAAAGGAAGAGGTTACGTACTTTCACTTTTCACTTTCCCTTCAGCGAGTCAGTACAGACTGAATCGCTGGGGTACCTGACGTCGGAAGGTCCGAAGAGGTAGGTACCCTAAAAGGTCCGTTCTCATGACCTCACCCAACAGTATAATTTACTGAAAAAAATGTACACTTATTTGACTAGTTTTTTGCGTGAGTTGTTGTTACATATTCTGAAGGAAAGGAACGTTGAACTATTTGTGAAGAATTTTTTTTTTTTTTCTTTAATGTAAATAAATAGATAAACGGTACGGAACGTCGTACGTCCTAGAATCAAGGGACTGGTCCCTAACTTGAATGAGGGACGTAACCCTGACTCCTAAGAATCAGTTACCTGGTGGTCTCTTCAGGGACCCATAATGTAAAATCTCTTTGAAATTAAGTGTTGTTCTAACTCTCCTTCCATGTCTCTAAAGGGTATCCGTGGGATGGGGAACTGTCGATGTCGGAAGGGACAATAGTTGTAGGGGGTGATGTCACCATTTACAAACTGTTGGTTACTCGATTGTAGCTGTGTAGTAATGATGGGTTTCGGGTCTCAAATGTGATCCCAAGTGTGTAATACAATGTGTAGATTACGTAAACCTGTTTACATTTTACCGGACATAGGTAGTAATATATAGTATGTCTCATCAACGAGACGGGATTTTGTAGGAGACACGAGGGAGACGAGTAGTGAAAGAGAAGTGGTCGGAGACAGTTGGTGACTGGAAAACTAACAGAGGTATTAAAACGAAAAAGGTTTTATAGGACATCAACCTTAGTATGTCATAAATCGGAAGCGTCTAACAGACAAATAGAGAATCTTTATGTATATAAATTCAAAGAAGGTACAGAAAAGTATCGCAATATCGAGTAAAGAAAAAAAATCGTGAACTATTGTGAGGTAACAGACCTACATGTTATAATTGTCAAATAAATAGGTAGGTGATGACTTCCTGTAGAACCAAAGGAGGTCCACACCCGTTAATACTTATGTGGACGACATTTCTAGACACACGTCCTAAAACACACCCTTACACAAGTTGATGAAACTCATTTATGGCTCTCACACTAACGACCTAACATACCATTCTCATACAAATCAAAACATTCTTTGATGGTTTCTAGAACGGTTCACCGACGTAATAGAATACAAGGGTGACCGGTCCTTTCTCTCAACAGTAACGAAACGTAGGAACAGTCATAAACCATAACAGTCACAAGATATAAAACCGATAAGATTATCCACGTATCACCAGAGAGTAACAACAAAATTGAACGTAAAGGGTCAACTGTATCTTACACCCCGTAGAAAAGTATACGAGACAAAAGGTAGACATATAGAATAAATCACTTCACAGAAAATTCCAACAACTGGGTAAAAATTAGTGTAACAAAAGAATAAAACTTAAACTTCTTAAGAAACATATAAAACCTATTACCAGAAAAAGTTTATAAAAGAGGGTCAGACATCGAACAGAAAAGTACGAGAAGTGTAGTAGATAGTGTCTCGTCTTTAGAAATTAAAATTACTTCAGGAGGAATTGTTAAGAAAGAAAGTCCCTAATACGGAAACCACAACATAGATTTTTTTTACTAACGGTTTTGGATCCAGTAGATACAAAAGAGGATGGAGTAGAAGATTTATATCACTAACAAAAACGTAATTTTAGAAACATTAAATATCCACTTTTAACCCAAGATAAAATTAGATATCAAACTAGAAAAAATTATACTTAATGTACGAAGATAAAGTAATTAAAGAAAAATTTTTACTTAAAGGTTTATTATATAACATAAGAAATAAGAAAATTATTTGTAAATTTTTTAATAAAAGTTTAAATTAAAGTTAAAGACACAATTTCCATAAGTTGGAGACAAGTAGTACCTATGAAGTTTATAAAAGGGTAATTGGAAAGTGTAAAAAATGGATTAAATAAATACTTAACAATGTCCGGTTTTCACTTTCGTGACCTTAAAATTGAATTCCACGTAATTTTAATATCAGAAAAAGTAGATAACTGATAAATGGATATATAAGTTTTAGACTGTAAAATAGGGTGAAGAAGTCCAGAAACTAAAAGAAAAACAAAAGAAAGTCTAAAATAAATTAATTAATTAATTAATTAATTAAATGAAATGTTATAATATAACCAAAACGGTATCAGAAACTAAAAGTCGTTTTAAAACATCCCCAAGAAAGACATGCAGAAAAAGTATATGAATGGACTATTAATAGTGGTCGAAAATTACAAGAACAATATGATTTTTGACAGAAAAAAGTAGTATCTAACCATTTATCACCCAGAATCAGTGTACACTTCTAAGAATGAATAACTACTCAAATAATCATTAAAGTGATGTGAGACATCAATATGGATTTACGTAAAGGGATCTAAAAAGAAAAAAAAGATCCATTTCGTATCGTAATCAATATTTACAGTTGTTAATCGAAACAAATGAACAAAGTTTTTTTATGAAGTAAAATAAATAAATAAAATTTCTAAAAAAAAAAAATTACACCTGGTACAAAAATTTCATAAATAACTCACACAATGTTATAACGAAGACAATGTCATAACCAAAAAACCGGTGCTTTGTACACTTTAGGATCAAGGATCTGGTCCCTAACTTGGGTGTGGAGGACGTGACTTTCCAGTTCAGAACTGATGATCTAGTGGTATCTTCAGAGACGAACGAAAAATGAAAATAGATATTTGAATGAGCCAAAACTCTTACATCATATTTCTACTACTACTAAGATATCAGTTTAAGTGACACTTGGAGTAAACTTTTACTCTTATTGAGATTCTCAATTCATTCTACAACTACCAACCATAATTACAAGTTACAGAAGAAAAAATTAATAATGAAAAGGAATCGTATAATTAAATTTTATAGTTCTAACCTACTACTTAAAAAACCACATAGATCTTTTTACTGATACTTAATTATCAGAATTTAATACAATTATCTAAAATATTATAAGTGGGTAAGAATTTTTAGTTTCCTTTTATATAAACCGACTTCTAGATTTTATAATAAAATAGGATCTATAACTACAATAAATGACACTCATCTCCTTAAAAAAAAAGGGAAACAAACCCTCATTTCATACATGAAACAGACAAAACAAGTTAGTAGTCTTTGTCAAACGTAAGGATCCTATAATAGACCTTATATATACACGACTTGTATGTGTATAACGGTTAGGTTGGTAGACACAGAGTAAATAAAATTTGTTTTCGTAATAAAAAGGTGAAGAATTAAAGAGTGTATTCTACATAGACACCGTAAACCGAACAGATTATCAGTATCAGTCTAGTAAAATTTTAAGTCAAAAAATTCAATAAACAATTAGAGACAGGTAAGACACGTCGGTGCAGGAGGAAGAATAAAAATATAACTAAGTAGAGTGAATAAACGATCTCTTGTTGATAAAAAAAACATATCATTTAGTTACCTATGAAAACTATATAATCATATGTAGACTTATAAAAGGATAAATGAAATGTAGTGTCAAGGTGAAATACATGGTTCTCTAAAGTAATTTCGTCATATCCGAACCAAGTTAAATGAGACTATAATTCGGTATCATTAGTCGGATTAAAAAGAAAGAAACATACGTAGAATACATAAAGACGGAATGATCAAAAAGGAGCAAGCAATTGTGTTTATAGGAAAGAGATGACGTAGCTTTTATAAAGAAATGAAAAATTAAAAATCTAAATCCAGGAAAACTAAGTAGAACCTAAACTTATGAGACAGGAAAAGTCTGTTCAGAAAGTCAATATTCTATCGTCACAAAGGTAATACAGAAGTAAAGGAAAATGATTCCCACAAAAAAAAAATTTTTAAAAATCAAAATGAAATAAAATGAAATGTTATGACATAACCAAAACGGTACGTAACTGTACTTAGGTGGTGCCCACATGTACGATAGGGTTTGTACTTGGGGAGAGGGTGGAGGGAGGGGTGTTGTAGGGAGACCCAGTAGGGGCACGTGGTCGGGGTTCGTACGACATAGGACGTAGCCTGTATCTGACCACTAAGCTAAGAATGTACTATCATATGTACAAAGTTACGGTAAGAGGGTTTAGTGGGGTGGGAGAGGGAGAGGGAGACTCAGGTTTTCAGGCGATATGTGTAGACACAGAGAAAACGACAGAACGTATGTCCCAGCAGTAACGGTAGAAAGATTTAAGGTACATATACACAAACTATAGACAAAAGACTTGTGTACCCAGACAGCAGAGGAAAGGAGAATAGTGAAGATGAAACATTGATAAAAAAAAGTATAAAATTGTTTAAAAATAAAATATTTTCACACCAACTAATCGTTGTAACACAAAGGTATTTCTACTATGTTACTCGATTAAACGTCTCGCCTTTGTCTGAGTGTCCCGAATCTCTTGTTTAACTACCGATGGTCGCCCCTTCCTACCCCCTCCTCTCCCCATCTAACCCTCAGACCCTAACTGTACATGTGTGTCGATATAAATTTCATCTATCGGTTGTTCGCAGATGACATATAGTTCCCCTGCGACGAGTTATAAGATATTATAGAATATTGAAAATTACGGTCTAAGACCTTCACGAAGATTCCAAACGGGAGTGTCTAAGAGAAAAGACGAAGTACCTGAGAGGAGACAACTACACAAAATAAAAGTCGGTGTAACGTAAATCCAAAGTAGCGTGGATAAAGAAATAGAAACGATCAAAAAAAGAAAATAAGTACGAATGTTATACCTCTCAAAAGAAAGGTAAACTTAGACGATAGAAAAATAAATTACAAAGTACCTACAGTAAAAGGTACTTAAAAGGACTTTGGACTTATCCCCGATGGAATACGATCACAGACAAAGGACACCGATAAGTAAAGGGTTCCTCGTGGTAACGAGACACCCAAGAATATGTAACGTCTCGTATAGTGGGTGACCCAACAATACAGGAGGAGAAAGTTGAAAATAAAGTAATAAAAACAAATAAATAGAAATTTAACACCCTCGAGATAATAGAATTTTAATGAGTTATCGGGTCCCAAGTTTACAAGAAATTTTGTTAAACATCAGATCGACGTACGTCCGTCGAAGAGGACAAAATCACACTTCATCGAACTAAACAAACCTCTTCCGTTATCGTGGGGTGAGGTCATGAGACCGGACCTTTTAGGGTACCTGCCTCCTCGGACCACCCGACGTCAGGTACCCCAGCGCTTCTCAGTCTGTGCTGACTCGCTGAAGTGAAAGTGAAAAGTGAAAGTACGTAACCTCTTCCTTTACCGTTGGGTGAGGTCACAAGAACGGATCTCTTAGGGTCCCTGCCCCCTCGGACCACCCGACGGCAGATACCCCAACGTGTCTCAGTCTGTGCTGCTCACTGAATCGTCGTCGTCGAACTAAACAACGACAAGTCAGCGATTCAGTACCGGTTAAGTACCGCTGGGGTACCTGACGTCGCACGGTCCGAAGGGACAGGAAGGCCTCTAACGAACCTAAGTACAGGTAACTTAGTCACTACGATATATTGGCATAATAGGAGACGTGGGGGAAGAAGAAAACGGAAGTTAGAAAGAGTCGTAGTCCCAGAAAAGGTCACTCAGTTGAGAAGTGTAGTCCACCGGTTTCATAACCTCGAAGTCGAAGTCGTAGTCAGGAAGGTTACTTATAAGTTCCAAATAAAGGAAATCCTAACTGATCAAACTAGAACGACAGGTTCCCTGAGAGTTCTCAGAAGAACTATATCCACTACTAAAAAGAAGTTATTATACAGTATAAAAACCGAAACTGGACTTTTACATCCAAACCCCACTAAAGTAACGTCTTCAATTCCTCTTTCCTTTACAATATAGACATAGAGGTCTCTGAGAGACTAAGGGAGTTCTACCAACCAATTATAAATGACTTATTTATACACTCGATTAACTATAAATTATAATAATTGTTTGAAGACAAGTTTTACACAAATATAAAATCTTAGGATACCTCCCTTTGATTATCGTCAGTACTACTACTACCGCTATTACTACTGTCGTTTATAAGTACAGTCACTGTACTTTAGAGGAATCATTAAATGAACCAAGGTTTATCGTTTTCCTCATGTAGTTCCGACATATAACAGTGGGACGAATAAATTGAATACACGTCTCATGTAGTACTCTTTGTGACCCGACCTACTTCGTGTTCTACCTTAGTTCTAACGGCCCTCTTTATAGTTATTGGAGTCTATACGTCTATTGTGGTGGGAATACCGTCTTTCACTTCTCCTCGATTTCTCGAAGGACTACTTTCACTGTCTCCTCTCACTTTTTCAACCGAATTTTGAGTTATAAGTCTTTTGCTTCTAGTACCGTAGGCCAGGGTAGTGAAGTACCGTTTATCTACCCCTTTGTCACCTTTGTCACTGTCTGAAATAAAAGAACCCGAGAGTTTAATGACGTCTACCACTGACGTCGGTACTTTAATTTACTACGGACGAGGAACCTTCCTTTCAATACTGGTTGGATCTGTCGTATGATTTTTAGTTCAAGTAAATCAGTTTCGATACCAAAAAGGTCACCAGTACATACCTACACTCTCAACCTGATATTTCTTGCGACTCACCACTTCTTAACTACGAAAACTTGACACCACAACCTCTTCTGAACTCTCAGGGAACTTGTCGTTCCTCTAGATTGGTCAGGTAGGATTTCCTTTAGTCAGGATTTAAAAGTAACCTTTATGACTACGATTTCGACTTTGAGGTTATGAAACCGGTGGACTACGTTTCTCGACTGAGTAAACTTTTCTGGGACTACGACCCTTTCTAACTGCCGTCCTCCTCTTCCTCTACTGTCTCCTACTCTACCAACTTTCCGTAGTGTCTGAGTCACCTGTACTCAAACTCGTCCGAGGTCCTCAACCACTACCTGTTCCTCCGGACCATACGACGACAGGTACCCCAACGTTTGTCAGTTTATGTTGACTCGCTGACTTGACTCATGAACATATTAGAGTAAATTCGGAGAGTTATTGAGATACGTGATTTACAATAATAGAAGCATAATGTCTAAGTCTTTTATATACACCGAACGGATTTACTCACAACTATTCAGCATCTCGACTCTAAAGTTAGATATGGTAAAACGATTTCTTAGTCATAAGAAATTACTGATACTACGTGTTGGAGAATCATCCATTATTCCCGTTGTTATTATTATTGATTGCGTACAATTCGTAAATGAGAAACATACAGGTCCCATACACAAAACATATGTATGAAGTGAAGAACTAAAATAGAAAATTTGGTCCTCAGTTGTCTGAAAAAGACGTTTCCCTATCTACCTTTTATAAAATCAGAATCACCAGGTATACCAGAGAAAACGTTGATGAATCGAGACGACAACGTTACACCTTCATCGGCATCGGTTATACCTTTATGTACCCGTACCCATCTAAAGTTATGTTAAAATAAATGTTTTTATTTGTTGCCTGACCTAAACAGGGTCACTCGGTGTCAAACGGTTGACAGGACAAAACTTGTTAAGAAACTCCGAGGATGATAATAATATAGGGTATGTGTCTACCCCTTTGACCTCCAATCTCTTCGGTATATTGAATAGAGAGTGGACTAATATTCTTAGTCTATCCTCGACTTGTTCGTGTCCCCAACTTAGTCCGTCATACTGAGACATAGGAATTACGAACACACATGAGTCAGTGAGTCAGTGTAGACTGAGATACGTTGGAGTACCTAACATCGGGTGGTTCGAAGAGGTAGGTACCCTAAGAGGTCCGTTCTTATGTCCTCACCCAACGGTAAAGGAGGAGGGGTCCCCTAGAAGGGCTGGGTCCTTAACTTCGGCCCGGAGGACGCAGAGGACGTAACCGCCCGTCTAAGAACTGGTGATCACGGTCGACCCTTCGGGATCACAGAAACTACGAATCACTACAGTCATGATTTGGTACACCCCAAAAACTACTCCTTACTTACTGTGACAAAGATGAGAGTATTTAAGATTTGGTTTTGTCTTTATCTTGGGTCTTCGATCTATGCCACATACTTTTAATGGACTAAATAATGACCATTATTTCTTAATCTCTCGTACCGGGGTGGTCTTAACTTGAAGGAATAGATCGGTATCCTCGCCCCGACCGGAACGATTAGAGTAGTGTATCTCCTCGTTGCTTCGTATAACTCGAGTCCCTCTCTTACTGACACACCCAGTGGTCGTCGAGTACGATCAAGTCATGAGTAGTTGAAATACCGGGAGAAGGAGAGAATCCGTCCATGGTCACTCCCGACCTTCACCTCACGGTTACAGATCCCCGGTTTTACCCTATATATCACAACCCCTCTTTCCAAGGGGAGTTTCCACGTACCCTTGAGTTACGAAGACTAACATTTAATGAGACAAAGGTAGTTAAGGTTAACAACGATGTATCGTTAATATTACCATAAATAAAAAGGAACAACAACGAGTAGGATTAAAATAACTTTTATTTTTTATTATCGGGTATTATAAATTATAGACTCTTATCAGAATCGAAGTAAGGTATTAACGTCCGTTTGTTTATAGGTTACTGATGTTCCTCCTTACAACCTTACCTTCAGTCAGACCCCTAAAAAACTCTGATACTCAATGGTGTATAACGAAATTTTGTAATTTACCAAGAGATTGATCAGTTCCTTTTACTTAGTAAATCGGTCCTTCTTCATAGGTAGAATCGTCCTTTGTTATTGTTTTGAGGGGTCGAAGTAATCATCAATTTCTTTCCGATTAAGTTTATAAAAACCATACTAAGATACGACTCAGAAGATGTTATTTTTTTTTTTTTCTTCTGAGTCACAACCACGTAGATACTTCTTTCTCGAAATTATTATAGTATGTCGATAGACATTTAACCAAATGAAAGGAGACCTCTTCTTAAACCGTTGAAAGTTCTTCCAGGAATTTTTGGAGAGTAAATTAGAACAAAGGTCGGACTGACAGGGAGTTCTTTATTTGAATAGTCTTTTGTCATAAATGATGTATCTATAAATATCGTTACTCTGAATATAAGGGTTTATTTAAATTAGGTTTAAGGATCGTCACTTTTCTTTTCTTTTTCTTGTATCAACTAATAAAAGATCTTATGGCGTCTTGGTACTCCTAGGACTCACACAGTTACGTATACACTCTACTATTATTCTTATTTTTGGAGTGGTACTTGAGCTACAATATGATTCGTAAAATAATCATCATAAAATAAAGTAGTATATTTATTAAACACACTATCTAGGACAATAATTACCGAGGAAAATGTTTCTGTAACAAGATGACTCCAACTCTACAGGCGGTTTACAGTCCTTAGAACATTTTCTCGGTGATCGAAAACTTAAGTCAAGACAAAGTACTGTTCCGAGTTCAAGAATGGGAAACACTATAAGTCTCAAAGTTTATTATTTACCTTTTTCCCTTTTAATTAATTGTGAGATGTGTACGACTAACACAGAAGTCGTTGTATGTCTTGGTGACTGTCTCTACTCCCGGTAATGTATGTATTAGATTTTGATTAAATTAGAACGACCAAAGAAAAAGAGAAATGAGAGATTTTCATGCACAATCTACTTACATACCGACTCACACAAATACACATTCAAAATTTGGGAATTACAGGACCCGAATAAAACTGGGTCTTTATGGGGAACTAACAAAATTGTGGTGAATCCCTTCTACTGATATATAGTAGTATCCACCCGACATACAGTGGTACCTAATTTACGAATCGGTGAGGACGTCTCTTCTTAAGTCTTTTCTTTCGACCATCACTAACGTCTGTCTCTCCTCAATTTCACTTAAAAGACGTATCACGTCAGCAATAAACGTTTTGTAATGGTGGACTATTGTTGGTACGTATAATAGACTGAATTTTCTTAAGGATAAAATGTCCACTAAGGCACCCCCGGGTCCCTTAGGACTCACTGGTTACACACGTACGTATGACTCAATGAAGTCAGCACAGACTGAGACACTGGGATGCCTCACATCGGACGGTCCGAGGAGGTAGGTACCCTAAGAGTCCGTTCTTATGACCTCACCCAACGGTACTCGAGGAACTCCCCTAGAAGGACTGAGTTCCTAGTTTGGACGCAGAGAATACAAAGGACGTAACCGCCCTCCCAAGAACTGGTGATCGTAGTGGGCCCTTCCGGTTCCATGGTGATCCATATCAATTCACTAAATGGGTAACGGTCAGCTGTAACCCCCAGAGTAAACGAAGACGGAGTCCGAGTAGGCTTACTTTCTGTCCAGAGGACGGATACTTAGATACTTGTGGACTTTTGTCTTATCCGATCGTCGGGGACCTTTTCTTAAAGTCAGTTCTTTTGAGTAAGCAGGGTGAGAAATAGGTATCACACAGACTGAGAAACGTCGGATACCTACCAAAAGAAACGTACACCTACCGGATTCAAATAAGTCACCGAAAAGTAATTAAAAATCTCATTACGGAAAAAGAGAACTAAAGAATCATGACCTAATGCGAAAAACTTTGGGGTACTCTTGGATACCGAGAATGTTTCTCAATCGGTAAATCATATTCCCAAGTTTAGTAAAGTGGACATTCAAATGGTCTAAATATCTCTATCGTTTTGATACCTACACTGATGTTTCAAGACTCTCTCTTCCCTCTTTCCTACCCCTCGAGAAATGTTCTCTTCTTGAGTTCCCGCACTATAAGTTAGGTGTTATAGGAGTACACTTATTTTCCTTAGTCTTTAAGTGTAAAAACCGAACATTCTAGGACTTAAATCTACTGACATAACAACCTCTCTTTGTGATTAAAATTCAAAGACACTTGTAAAGGTCCAATATAATAAAAAGAAATGGGAGGGAGCATTGAATTTACCATTTTTTTTTAGACGGACAGTTACGTCCTCTGTGTCCTCTGTGCTCAAGTTAGGGACCAATTCTTTCTGGGGAACCTCTTCCTTTACTGTTGGGGGAGGTCACAAGAAAGGACCTCTTAAGGTACCTGTCTCCTCGGACCACCCGATGTTAGGTACCCCAGCGTTTCTTAGTCTGTATTGACTCACCGAGTGTGTGTGAAACCAGTAGCAGGGTAGAGGGGGAGATTCTTCCTTTAGTTCATTAGGTCTGTTTAGATAACGTAGACTCTACTTTATTAGATAGTACCAAAAGAAACAGAGTGTCGAAAAGTACTTCGGGAGTGAAATCATGGGTTGTATCAAAAATAGTTCCTGTACACCGAATCAAAGTGACTTCGAGTCGAGACCAAGTTTTATAATTACGAGAGTTGACCGAGACACTGAAGCCCCTCCACCGAATTGGACAAATGAGAGTCTTAAAAAATCGAAAGTTTAAGTTCTAGAAATTTAAGGAAAGGAGAACTTATGGAATAAAAATAAAAGTTCCGATACCGGTGACTGTAGGGGAGTAAAGTTGTGTCCGATACTCCAATGTTGGGATGTAAATTCTGTATTTTCCGTCCCGACAACCTAATACGATTCACAACGTTTCGAACATAAATCAACTTACTTTTAATTTAAAATAGAGGTACGGATGACTCATCTATTATGTCCCTGTTTTCGAATTGTCAGGAATCCAATGTCTTTCCTCAATATTTATTTACTCTTTTCCTCTCTCATTTTGTTTCTTCACACAACTACTCACCTACAGTGTTTAACTCTCCGTCGTTGTACCACTTCTTCTTACAATTTGGTTCGCACGTTGTAATCTTCATCTTAGACCATGTTCTACTAAGAAATTTTTCCTAGAATTATAAGAATTAGGTTTACAATTACATATGACATAGGAGAAGGATTTCCACTTCTGAAGCTCCCCCTTCCTCAACACTAAGTGAAGACGAACCAGTAAAATTATAGAAATCTACTAAAACAGGTTGAGTCTGGGTCTTTTACAGGATCATTCTGTTTCTGATAGAAGTCAACGCACTATTGAGTGGTATCTGAATGACTAAGACAACACCACTCTCCACTCAGATATTCTTTTCACCTCCGTTGAATCGTATTCAGTTATAACAAAGTCATGTTACTTTTACCTTTGATTTAATTTCGGCAACACAAATACTACTGAACCATGAGTAGTAAAACAATCCACCACCACAGGTCAGTCCCTTCGACCGATCGAGGAAGAGAAACCGGTCTCACACCGTATTATTTATTTTACTTCTCGTCTCACCATTGAACAGTATCACTACCTTGACACTATTTCGAAACTATTCAGACAGATTACGTATATAAAACAACAAGTCAGTGATTAAGGATAACATGCGAAGTATTGGGGTACCTGACGTCGTACGGTCCGAGGGGACAGGAAGTGACAAAGGTCCTCAAACGAGTTTAAGTACAGGTAACTTAGTCACTACGATCGATTAATAGAGTAAGAGACGGTGGGAGAAAAGGAAAACGGAAGTCAGAAAGGGTCGTAAACCCAGAAAAGGTTACTCAGTTAAGAAGTATAATCCACCGGTTTTATAACCTCGAAGTAGAAGTCGTAGTCAAAAAGGTTACTTAAAAGTCCCAACTAAAACAAATCCTAACTGACCAAACTAAAAGAACATCAGGTTGTCTGAGAGTTTTCAGAAGAGGTCGTAGTGTTAAGTTTTCGTAAAGTTAAGAAACCGTGAGTCGGAAGTAATACAAATTCGAGAGTGTAGATATGTACTGATAACCCTTTTGGTATCGAAACTGATGTACCTGAGAACATCCGTTTTAGTACAGAAACGATAAATTATACGAGAGATCCAAACAGTATCCAAAGAAAGGTTCTTCGTTCGTAGAAGATTAAAGTACCGACTTCAGTGGTAGGTGTCACTAGAACCTCGGGTTCTTTTATTTTAACCAGTGACGAAGGTGAAAAAGGGGAAGATAAACGGTACTTCGTTACCATAACCTAGTGACTAGAATCAAAAAACTTACGACTCAAAATTCGGTCGAAAAAGTGAGAGAAGTACATATATATATATATATATATATATATTATAAACGGATAAATATCGTACACATACAATAGAATTTACCTTGTTCGTGATCCTTCAATATTAATAATAAGTAAAGATGGAATAACTACTTATTTACCTCCGAAAACTACGATTTACAAACTATTTTCGGTTCGGTGATGATGCACCGACTAGACACTGTTTATGACTAGGGACTAAGGTTTAAAGAGAGGACTTTACATAACTTTTATTAAGAAATTTTTTATATAAATATTTCATCAAAGGTTCTGTTTCCCCAATTCTTGTATCCGGTACTTTACACTAGGTAAAATTAACCACAAGAACTGATTTCTTGACCGAGCAGACGTAATCTATACTTCTATCGTTGTAGGATGTAATCTCTATCCTTTATACGTACGTTTACTCGTAGTCGTAAGATTAGAAAAGTGGCTGACTTCAAGTGCCGGTATTCCGTTTTGGTCGGTTGGATTGAAACAACAACGAGAAAAACAAGTATATAAAGTAATGGATCTTTATTGGATCCTTATCAGAGGAGGTGTAAGATTCCTTTTCTACACGTTAATAGAACATCCCGATGGATTATAGTCAATAAGTTCCAAACGGAATCTTTCCTACCTGAATCGAAAACCTGCGTCCCAGACTTCTCCAACTTAACTGACAGAAAATAGTAACTCCGTGACTCCTGGATCTCTACTAAACGTAACGTCGACTCAGGATCAAATGGTGAGTCGGTAATCATGACATCCTTACATCTGGGGTCCCTTAACTTATATGAGTAGTCTTTTCGTCCTCAATTACCGCGATTACTACTATTATTGGCTGCACATAACTAAATTGTTCACGGTTCGTGGTAAGATTCAAAACTAAGTATATTCGAAAATTTTAAGGGAGTTGATCAGGATTCTCCATTTTCTTTCATAAAACGGGGATAAAATTTCTCTACTTTGGTTCTATGTCCCTCAAATTTATTGAACTGATTTCAATGAGTGTTCACTACCTCGTCTTTAAGCTTGGGGTCTCCAGTAGAGGTCCTGGTCGTGTAAGTCGGTACTATGGTCGAATTTGTTGTCTCCATCAAAACATTTTAGCGTTTAGAAAAGAAAGATTGACCTAACACACACACAGACATGAACAAATGGATCAATCCTTTTGTTCAACGGGAAATACTTGACGTCCAACCTTACCTTTACATTCCTTACATTTCCTTCGGAGGGGAAAGGACATCTCCTTCCCCTCCGAATAATTTGGTAATCTTTTTTCCACCCCTATATCCGTTCCTGAGACACCAGTGAATTATCACGCTTTCAATCGCCAAAGAATCTCGGTGAGCCCTCGACGAAACTGAGAGTTTCAGAAAGTCCTGGGGAGGGGGTAGACGTAGCAGTAGAGGACCTCAGGAGGCTTTCCTTGACAGGAATGGATGGAGACACAGATATCGGGGCTCCTTCCGTCGACCGAGTCCGAAGGGACTTTCGACTATTCTGGGAGTACAGACAGAAGGGGGCTAAGAAGATGGCGTTTACGCGGGGGAGAGGTCCTTATTACCTGAGAGGGGAAGATGGAGGTTTAGACTATTTGTCTAACCGTCCGAGATTAAGTCTTAGAATTATTCTTGGTTTCTCTTCGTTACCTTGGTTATTCAACGACTTATGATTTCCGAAGGTACACCGAGTCGTCATTTCTTAGACGGATCGTTACGACCTGTGCACCTAAGGTGGGACCCAGTCCTTCTAAGGGGACGTCTTCCTTTGTCGTTGAGTGAGGTCATAAGAACGGATCTTTTAAGGCATCTGTCTCCTCAGACCACCCGATATCAGATACCCCAACGTCTCAGTCGGTGTTGAATCGTTGATTTATTGTTGTTAGTTATAAAAATTATATTAGTACTCACTGAAACTTTTTGGTACCGAATGTTTATCTGTTTAGATGCCGAAGTCTCGTCTACATACTCAATGTTGTCTTAATTCGTATTCGATACAATCAAAGTGATCAAGGGTATCTCATTTTACTACCATTAAGAATTTAGACTTTAAAAAGAACTGAAGGGTTACTCACGTATCGTTAATACTATTAAAACTAAACATTTTAAGAAGTAACAAAATCCACAAAGATAAATACAAATACTGTCGAGGTACTTCTCGGGATCCATTTGTGACCTTACCACTCTCCCACTCACTACGTCCGTCGGTCCAGACGTTTTAGTGAAGAACCCTAAATATTGTCTACAAGGTCTTTCGTAAGACAAGACAGCTTACCGTAAAAACAATAATTGAGGCAGTCGTTGTGTCTCAAACACAGAAGGAACTCTGGAGCCACAAAAAATAAAACAAAAAACAAAATCATCGCATTTATTCATATCAATCCTTGTGATTTAAAGGATTTCTTTAACCTTATATATTTTGGTTTTCTCTTTGTTTGTTTTTGTGTGGTAATCAATGTAAAGTCCCTAAGGAACCTCGACGTTCACTGAATTTCGGGTTCCCTCGCTGTAGAAACTGGATACCGCACAAAACAAGAGTGGATGATCTCTTACTATAAGTCTGACTCTTCCTACTTCTCGTCTTTCCCTCTCCTTCTCTCCCTCCTCCTCTCTCTTTTCTCTTATTTCGAAAGATCCTTCCTCGTGTACAGTTTCCACCCTCTCCTTCAAATGGTCATATACGTACTCAGATTTGCTCAAGTCCCCGAAAGGACCTCAAATCGTCACTTCTGAGACGGACGGTTACGTCCTCTACGTCCAAACTAGGGGCGAAACCCCTCTAGGGGACTTCTTCCTTTACCGTTGGGTGCGATCATAAGGACGGACCTCTTAGGGTACCTGTCTCCTTGGACCACCCGATGTCAGACATCCCAGAGTTTTCCCAACCTGTGCTGAGTCGCGGATCTGTTGTTGTTGTTTTTCTCAAGTCCCAAAAACCTAATCGACATAATTTTACGTTAAGACTTTATTATACGTATAATATAATAGATTGACGACAAGTTCTAGAAACTCCACCGTACAAATGTTTGACTTCAACCTTTTATACAAGAAAATGAGAGGTTTGGGATCTTTCTCTATATCAGAGAGTTTGAATCCGTTCACTTATACTACATCTATAGTCCTTTCGTGCCGACTTAATAACTCCTTCAAAATAATTGATGAATCTTTTACTCGACCCATACTGACTTTTGATGGTTTATGAGAGACATTTTCTTTCTATGAGTTTGTTTAGACTAAAATACTATCGAATTAACTCTGTAATAGCTGCATGTTATTTGACGTGTATAAATTTTATACGTCAAAACTGACCGAAACTGTAAATATGTATGTAAGTACCATGGTAATAGTGTTATTTTTAATGTTGATAAAGGTAGTAAGGGGGTTTATAGGAACTCAGGGAAACATTAGTATTGAGAGTCTCTGTTGGTGACTAAACGAAAGACAGGGATTTAAAATCAGACATGAAACTCTTAAAATACATTTACTTTAGTATATCATCCATGAGGAAAAGGGGTAAACCGTAAAAGTGAGTCTTATTAATAGAACACTAAATAGATATAGGATTAGACTAATATAAAGTAAAAGTATTTCAATGGTCGATCAACTAGTTTATTTACACCCGAAGTCGGTGTTTACAAACAAAGAGATTGTCAAACTCTACCTAGTCAGGATTAAAATTTAAAAAAGTGACCAACAGGGAAGTATGACCATATGTAAAGGAAGTCTAGTAACGTGTCAACCGAGGAACTGTAAGTTCAGCACGGAATTTACAGTATTAGAGTCGAATTTAAAGTAGTAGAGTCGTTCTAAACAGTACCGGCGGAACGGATCTCATCGTAAGGAGTAGTGATGATGATACTGTGGAAATTAAGTTATAGTAGACAGAAAGGGTCGATCTTACACGTTGGGTACTCTTTTTCTTGAAAGAGACAGAACATATTTCTCCATAAGGGTCGTGGGTCTTGTTACGGACTACGTATCCTCCATTATTTATTTATGTACTTGTTTATTTAGAAACGGTTTCGGAAAGTAGAATACAAATACCCTTTAATCCCTCTGGATACCCGACTTATTACCGTATTAAGTTACGTTAACAATAATCAACTTCATTATACAAGATACAGACAACTAATTACCTATAAAAAGACAGAGTTCTAAATATAGGTGTCGAAATGGAAGTCAGGACAGGATAAGGTGTTAAAAGTCTGTAATTTTTATAAATTTCTTTATCGACATTGACATCTTTGTTACTATAAAGAAAGACATATTACACTTAGATGGCGTGTATTATTTCTACATTAACTATAAGATTTTATATAAATGTCCACCTTTACTATCTATCGTGACTTTTGTATTTCGATCTATTCCTATTTAAGACAAAGATCGACTACTGTGTCGGAGAACCTTCTCATACGTCAACAGAGGCACCCCAACATTAACTGTCACTCGAATTCTTTCGAGTCACACACTTCGGACAGTTTCAAGACTACTGTTTTCTCATCGAAACTATCTAAATATTTTGTGCCTTAACCTCTACATGTTCAAAGGAAGACGAAACGAGCACCTTTGTGTTTCGGATTTCAGAATATCAAACAAGGACTTGGTGTTTTTTCCTTTACCGACGTTCCCTAACGAATATAGTATCATTCTTCTCAGTATATTTTTATCACGTATATTACTTTTCATCTCCTTTACCCGTCACCAATAAAACAGTCGACAGAAGTCTATAAAGGTATTACTTTTCTTTAATTTCGATCAGAACCAAACTGTTTTCGCTACTTGATTATATATAATTATAGACTATGTTAGACCAAACGAATCAATCGCTACGGTTGTCTATCTTACTGAAGTCTTAGAATATCGTGAACTGTTTCCGAAACATCCCGTCTGAATTCCAAACACTTAAGAATGAACTTTTTGTCATATAAATCTTAGATATGATTGTGACGGAATATTTAATTTTACATAGTATGATGATTATTTATTTCCATAAGTAAAAGTAAATAAACCATACTGTACACCAGGTCAGTGAATTCTTTTTTTTCTTTTTCCACTTTGGTACTTAAGAAGGGATTTAAGGCTAACTATAACATATTATCTGACATTTTCATTCAAACTCCTCACTGACGAACCGTCAGAACAAACTTAAAATAGAACACGATAATCTCCGGTTTTTTCACAAACAAAACAAAAACGTAAAAAGAATTTGGTCTCTTATCGTCAAAAATTATCTCATAGTCAAGTAAAGTCAAGTCAAGTCAGCGAGTCAGCACAGGTTGAGAAACGCTGGGGTACTTCGCGTCGTGTGGTCCTGAGGGACAGGTAGTGGTCGATCTCCCCCCTATAACTTTCTAAACCGAACATCCAGAATGAGTGGTGTCTTTTAGTAAAATATAAGGAGTTAAAGGTAAGTCAACCCACCAAAACGTATCTATGAACGACTCTACCATGACAGGTCTCCGTACCCACGACTTAACGTCCCGAGAGTTCCCCTTTAAAAGAGTCGTTAGAGTAATCATTTTACTTTGACGTCCGCTATTCTATTCGAACAGGTTAAATAAATGAATTCGTAAGATAAGAAGTTTTAACATAATAATGGGTCCCTCTTCGTAATCGATAACGACATAGAAAGAAAATACATCTGTAAATGAAGTTTGACATTCTTCACGTTGCGTATCATTAGGTATAATTCAACTCCCAACGTCAAAAGGACCTGTTAAAAGAGATAATTGTTCTTCACCTCTGTTTCCTTCTTGTTTCTATAAACAATACACGACACCTTAGTTTTAACAAAGATTTATTGTGACAACACACCACATAAGGACCTCCAGGACTGTCGAAGAATATTCCGTTTACTTGTAAAGTCGACTTTAAACGTTCGTTTTGTGTTCCGATTAATGTTTGAGAAAGAGACAGAGAGTCGTTTGACGTCCCCCGTTCTCACTCGAACACATTCGTGATCCTTGGATCTAAAAGGACCCACGACAGAAGAGTGTACACAAAAAGTCAGAAGGTTGAACACTAATAATAAAAAGTCGTGACTTAATCACTTAGTAAAATGTATCACGACAATACATTTTATTTTACTATGAAACAAAGAGACGTAACCGGTTAATGACCCACCTCTTTTAACCTGAGGACTTTCTGTGTACACTCGTCTCAAACGGTCTAATGTCCTTTCGGAACATTTTACGAGGGTCTACAAACCACGATCTCTCCCTTATTGCGGTTCTTGTTCCTCGTTTAACTCCACCCAAAGTCTATAATGTGTTGGATAACTTCATTATCGATTCTTTTATTTATTCTAGTATCCGTACTTTGCCGAGACGTTCCAGTCATTAGTATCTCAAAATGATATAATTCGAGCAAACGAGGAAAGGAAAGAGGGGGAAACCGACTACGATAATATCTTTTATAATTCCCTGTAATAACGATTACGAATTATTTGTCATGTAATTTGTACTTAGTGGAGTAGAAAAATCGTGTACCCGGTGTCCTGTCGTTTCTTTGTTTCAGACCTGAGAAAAAAAAGTCCCTGTACTGGGCTATCGATTAGTAACTCCAACGGAAAAAGTTTTTATTTTATTATTATTATTATAAATAATCACACATCAACGAAACGTTACAACACAATCGAAGATGACATGTGATTTTACTTAGTCAAGGGTCAATCCAGTGGTGTGTCGTAACTCATGTCAAGGGCCTACAAGAGTAATAAATAGTAAAATATATATCATTGTCATTACGTATATAACAGGTAGGGTTGGAGGGTCAAGTAGGACGGCGGGGAACGGGGAGTCGAAAGGGGAGAACCACAGGCATGTAAACGAAAAATACAGACACAGAGAAAAAGACGAAACGTTTACTCTAACGAAAAATAAATTTCGAACCATTCCGGTAAGGACCATTCCTAAAACAATACTTTTTCAACTTCATAGTATTGTTCTCAGAGGAAGGTTGGAGTTTCTCGTTTCCTCTTGGACAGGAAGTAATCGCACTCCAAGAATTTGAACTGATACCGTCTCGGCCAACTTCATTCCTAACATTGTGACCGAAGGAAACTTACGGTCCTTCACAAGAACTCAGTCAGATACAGGATCATCGTTCGTCGACCTTCCACCGTTGCCCTAGTAACTCCTCTCTATTTACTTCCCTGATAAAAACTTCCGTTCTAATTCCCTTGGCACTCTCCTACCACTTCGTGAGATCCTTCTCACTACCACCCTTCCATCATAGTGGGATCACTTCATCTGTCTATCTTGGTTCCTTCTCAGTGGGAATGGACACTCTCCACAGGAACGTCCTCTTCCTCTCAGGTTCTCTCTTTTTATACCGTCGGTGACGGTTTGTCACAGAAATGTCCCTCCCTACACCCCCTTATTTACGGCATGGAAAAAGAGAACGATTGAGAACTAGAGGAGTAATACGGTATCAAACAGGTTTGACGAGGTCCGGTTACTTCGCACCCCTCCGGTCAGAAGATCCAGTCAAAGAATCCTGTGTCTTATCCTACTTCTTTCTACTTCTCTTCTGGACTACCCCATTTACCCCTTATATATCGTGCAAGGTGTAGAATCGAATAAATAAAAACCTTTATGTGGGGTTGTACTAATCGAAGGTACAAAAGTATCTATTCATTCATATGGTTCAAATTTCAGAAATTATATTAAACGGGTCCAAGGAATTTTTTTTAATTTTTATTTCGATGGTACACTGGGTTGTCAGGATGAGAACCCGTATAAGGGTCTCCTTCGATATCAAGTTTTTCTATGTACGTAGGGTTACAAGTCTCATCGTGATAAGTGTTATTGGTCCCGTATCGTTATTGGATTTGCAGATAGTTGTGTTCTTACTTATTTCTTCCGCTACCGTGGGGTGAGGTCAGGAGAACGGACCTTTTAGGGTGCCCGCCTCCTCGGACCATCCGGAGTCAGGTACCCCAGCGCTTCTCAGCCTGTGCTGACTCGTTGAAGTGAAAGTGAAAAGTGAAAGTACGTAACTTCTTCCTGTACCGTTTGGTGAGGGTCCCTACCCCCTCGGACCACCCGACGTAGATACCCCAACGTGTCCCAGTCTGTGCTGACTTCACTGAACCGTCGTCGTCGTCGTCATGTATATATGTTACCTTATAATGAGTCGGTATTGTTCCTTACTTTTATCCAGTATACATCTCTACATCTACCTGGACCTTCACAGTCTTCATTTAGACTTTCTCTTTTTATTTATGGTAGATAATCACGTAGATACACCTTAGATCTTTTTACCATAACCACTTACATAAATGTTTCGTCTTTATCTCAGTGTCTACATCTTTTTGAATTCCTACGGTTCTCTCTTTTCCCTTCTACTCTCCTTAACCCTCTAACCCTAAGTGTGCATGTGTGATGACTATGATTCATGTTGTATCTATTGATTACTCTTAGATGGGACATCGTGTCCCATCTAAGTCACGAGACACCACGGGATTTACCCTTCCGTCAGGTGTTCCCTCCCCTATATATACACGCGCATATCGACTGAGTGAAACGACATGTCGTCTTTGGTCGTGTTGCAACGTTTCGTTGATATGTCGTTATGTTTAATTAATTACTTTTATTTATTTTATTTGCTAAACGGGTCAAAATTTGTTCGTAGATAGACTGAAGTTTAAGAAGTAGAGGACGACGAAAAAGAAACAAAGGTTTCTCGTAGAAACCCCTTCTATTAGGTGTTTTCCTCTTTTTTTCTAATAATATAGTGGAAAGGAGGGATGACATTAAGATCATCCAGATTCACGACTAGGAACAAAAGGTTCCTCTGTTCGTCCTAATTGTTTTCATTGATTAGTCTTAAAGAGTCCGTTCCTCAGAGTCGGGACCACAAGGAGTAGGACGAGGAAATAAGAACTAACACCTAGAAGACCCTACGGATTTCCTTTAAAACTCGGTTCACAAGGCCCGTTCGGGACTTCACGGTCAGACCCTTGAGCGACGGTAATCATTTTACTTAGAGTTTCCGTAAACACTTCAAACTTCTGTCTGGTGACGGACTTTTAATGTCTGTTTACTATACAAACAAAACAACACATACATTAAATTTCTAAAACACCTGAGGATCATTCTACTCTGTCTTGGAGGCAAAAATTCTGAAGTGGTCTCCTGACATTTTAAAAGAAAATTTTATTATTTCAGTCCCTCCATTTGATTAACTTAGAAATTTTCGTCCTTTTATGTAATAGTAGTTAGAGTACACTGTACAGAAAGTTATATATAACATATATCAAAAATTGAAATTTTACAAATTGGAAATTTTTTTAATAAATGAAAATTAACTTCCTATTAACGAAATGTTATAACACAACCAAAGAAGGTATATAGTCGTACTTAGTCCGTATCCACATGTGTACTGGGGAGGGAGAACTTGGAGAGAGGGTGAAGGGTGGGGAAGGGTGGGTAGACCTAACAGTGCCTCCAAACTCGAAGGACATAGAAGAAATTTATTAAATACCAAATTCGAAGGGACCACTGAGTCACTGTTACTTAGAGGGACGGTTACACCCTCTACGTCCAAACTCGGACCCAGTCCTTCTAGGGGACCTCTTCCTTTACCGTTGTACTCTGCGACCACCCGATGTACATCAGGTGCCGTAGCGTTTTCTGAGTCTGTGCTGAATCGTTGATTCGTTGTCGTCGTTAAAGTCGAACTAATTTTTCAACTTTTTTGGTAGGTTTATGGAAGTTATTTTAAGGAGTCTACAGTTATAAAACATGTAGACGAGAGTGAAAAAGGAAGGGAGAGAGTGTGTGTGCACACGTGTCTTTGTGTCGTCATAAAAAAGGACTCGATAATCTCTTATTCGACATTTGTAGTTCGTTTGAATAGAAATTTATGGAGTCACATGTAAAGGATTTTTGTTACTACAAGGACATATATTGATATCCTGTGTTTAGACCTTCTGAGTCGTCACCGGTGTCCAGACCTTTTTCAGTCAAAAGTAAGGTTAGGGTTTCTTTCCGTTACGGTTTCTCACGAGTTTGATGGTGTGTTAACGTGAGTAGAGTGTGCGATCATTTAATTACGAGTTTTAAGAGGTTCGGTCCGAAGTCGTTATACACTTGACACTTGAAGGTCTACAAGTTCGACCAAAATCTTTTTCGTCTCCTTGGTCTCTAGTTTAACGGTTGTAGACGACCTAGTACCTTTTTCGTTCTCTCAAGGTCTTTTTGTAGATAAAGATGAAAAAACTGATACGGTTTTAGAAACTGACACACCTAGTGTTATTTGACACCTTTTAAGACTTTCTCTACCCTTATGGTCTCGTGGACTGGACGGAGAACTCTTTGGACATACGTCCAGTCCTTCATTGTAAATCTTGACCTGTACCTTGTTGTCTGACCAAGGTTTATCCTTTTCCTCATGCAATTCCGACATATAACAGTGGGACGAATAAATTAAATATACGTCTCATGTAGTTCTCTTTACGACCCGACCTCCTTCGTGTTCGACCTTAGTTCTAACGGTCTTCTTTAGAGTTGTTGGAGTGTACACGTCTACTGTGGTGGGAATACCGTCTTTCACTTCTTGATTTCTCGGAGAACTACTTTCACTTTCTCCTCTCACTTCTTCAACCGAATTTTGAGTTGTAAGTCTTTTGATTCTAGTTACGTAGATCAGGGCAGTGAAGTACCCTTTATCTACCCCTTTGTCACCTTTGTCACCGACTGAAATAAAAAGACCCGAGGTTTTAGTGACGTCTACCACTAACGTCGGTACTTTAATTTTCCGTGAATAAGGAACCGTCCTTTCAATACTGGTTGGATCTGTTGAATAATTTTTCGTCTCTGTAATGAAACGGTCGTTTCCAAGTACATCACTTCCGATACCAAAAAGGTCACCAGTACATACCTACACTGTCAACCTGATATTTCTTTCGACTCGCGGCTTCTTAACTACGAAAACTTGACACCACAACCTCTTCTGAGAACTCTCAGGGAACCTGACGTTCCTCTAGGTTGGTCAGGTAGGATTTCCTCTAGTCGGGACCTACAAGTAACCTTCCTGACTACGATTTCGACTTTGAGGTTTTGAAACCGGTGGACTACACTTCTCGACTNTACATACCTACACTGTCAACCTGATATTTCTTTCGACTCGCGGCTTCTTAACTACGAAAACTTGACACCACAACCTCTTCTGAGAACTCTCAGGGAACCTGACGTTCCTCTAGTTTGGTCAGGTAGGATTTCCTCTAGTCGGGACCTACAAGTAACCTTCCTGACTACGATTTCGACTTTGAGGTTATGAAACCGGTGGACTACACTTCTCGACTGAGTAAACTTTTCTGGGACTACGACCCTTTCTAACTCCCGTCCTCCTCTTCCCCTGTTGTCTCCTACTCTACAAACTTACCGTAGTCGCTGAGTTACCTGTACCAAAACCCACCTGAGACCCTCAACCACTACCTGTCCCTCCGGACCGCACGACGCCAAGTACCCTAGCGTCTCAGCCTGTACCGACTCACTGACTTGACTTGACTTGATAATATTTTTACTTATTATTAACTGTGACACTTTTATTAGATATTTAGAATAAGTTTTTACAAACAAAGTCATTACGTGAAATATTGTTTTCCTTTTTTTTTCTGATATCCTAGGTTAAGTCTTATTATTCAAAGTAAATCGACAGTTTAGAGAACTCAGAGGAAATTACATTTTGTTAAAGAACCTGAATGAAATGTAAAGTACTGGAAATGTAATTTTTATAAGTCCGGTCAATGAAACCTCTTAAAGAGAGAGTTAGAATCAAACGGACTACAGAACAACACTAATTTTAGTCCAACACATGAAAACCGTTCTTATGGTGTCTTTATCACAGAATAGAAAGAGTCACGAAGTACAATTCTTGGTGTATTATATATAAACAAGGTAATGACTACTACAATGTGAAACTAATGAACGAATTTGACGGTTCGAAGAGGTGATAGTTCAATGAAAAAAGGAAAAATAAATTATTCGTAGATCACCCTTTTAAAGACCTCTGATATATTCATAAGGTAAAAAGTAGTTCGTAAGGGGATAGCCATAATCGTAGGTAATTAACGGATATAATAAAACCATATTAATAACATCATATTGGTCCACTAATAAAGAGTTAAGGTGATAAAAAAGATGTAAATAACCAATCGTGAGGTAACATTCCTTATTGATAAGAAAGACTCACTAAATGTAGAGATACATAAATGACTAAAAAAGTTACCAGCATTAATTAACGATTATCAATAAATAAAACTACGAGTTTGACAGGAATTAAACCTATTTCCTTTAAGGAAGAATGACCGGGGATATCGGTGGACCGTGTAGGGGTAGTAAGAAACTCGGACAGAAATAAATCTCATGTCTAGATACAAAATTCAAGTAAAACATGACAGGGACTAAGGAGAGACTTCGTAAGAAACAGAAGGTCTTTCTAGACTAGAGTAAAATTCCACGTTAAATCGTTGATTCTAGATTCACAGTCAAACATAAAAAAAAAATCGTCTGACTTGATTATGTCGGGGGAGTTGTGTGTGTGTGTGGAGAAAGAGTTCTACCAGAATTACAACTTTTCCTTCTCAAATTTGTTAATATACCTCGGAAAGAATTCCTTTTCGTATCTGAAAACCGTGATTACGAGAAACTCAATAATAGTCTTGACCGTCAAAAGTCGACCCCCTTAAATTCTAGTTCTTGTTTGTTTAATGTGTGGCGTCCATGTCCGTTACCAAAACCGGTGGAACGATAAAGTAACAGAAAGTTCATGAGGATTGAAAGGAAGACAGGACTAAGTAACAAATGTCTATTTAAAGAGGTACCCCAGATCAAGTAGTAGTTCTTTGAACTACAACAAACTACAGTTGTTTGAAGGATTATCCAAATCTAATTTACCTAAAAAGGTTCACTTGGGTAATCATAAACCCCATCACAAATAGTCGGAGGTCTATTTTGGGTCTCTCTGTTACAGTCGTTCCTTCCATTCTCAGTCGTTCCGAATCCTTAGTTCATCCTATGACACTACGACTCGTGGGAGGGGGGGGGTGGGGGTGGGGGGGTGGTTCCCAGAGTCGATGATCTTCTCAACGAGACACCGACCAGGGTACGAGGAAGGGATCTACTAAGATCCACGGATCATTGTCAAATTGAACAATTCTTCTATAGTCGGAATGTAGTAAACGTAAAGGAAGGGTGTTATGAAAATTTAAACCACGAACGAAACTTTTCTTTTACTACTGTAAGACGACCCTTTTATAGTCGGGGACACACGAGAAATATTTCATTCCTTCACCGTATTGTAAGTGACCATACCCCCCTTTTCTTATACAAAAAGTGTAAACCACCAAAGTCTCTTACACCGTACACAAACGACACACACATAACCCTCCAAGATGACCCCTCTGCTCCACCTCCTACCCTTTTATCACTAAGACCAAGGGACATGATCGTGCTATCACTTGGTTCTTAACAGTTATTAAGACTTTTGGGAACATTTATTCTCCTGTAGGTTAAATAACAATTCTTACTAGTTCGTCTTAAGACGACTCGTACACAATTCTATATACAGTAGTCTTAAGACCCATTTGGTTCGAATCTAGTACTTTTTTCTTCGAATCTGAGTTCCCAACTTTAAATGGACCAGAGTACTTACCAAGTTTCTACTCTTCCTCCTCCTTTCGTCCACTTCTCTTAGTCTGTCTTAAACTATTTTGTGTTTAGAGAAGAGGGAGGGGAGAAAGGGAAAGGAAGAGTAAGGGGTGGCGGGGAAAAAAAAAGAAAAACCAGACGGTGTCGTTTACTGGTCGTTTAGGATAATAAAGAAAAAGGTTATGTATAAAATAAATTAAATTAAAAAAGTTTCAAAAAAGAACTATACCTGGTAAAAAATTTCAGAAATAACTTAAACAAAGTTATAACGAAGACAAAGTACCAAAATGAGACAACCGGTGTTCAGTACACCCTAGGATCGAGGTGTCGATCTCCAGTTTGGTCGTGGGAGACATAACTTTCCACTTCAAAATTGTGACCTGTTGGTCCTCTCAGGGGAGGTTATGTATAAAATATAACTTACTTCATTTTGTTCTCACATAATCTTTCTCTATTTCGTTACTTATTTTATTTATCTCCCAAAAATTTAAACTCCTCGAATTGTATCATTTATTCGATCGTGTCTATGTTTTGATCATAATATTTTCATCCTTAATTGTTCAACATACATAAAATGTATATTATGAGATACATGTAATTATCGTTATAAACGAAAGTAGACAGGTAGTCTTACGTTGAGATCCTTCTGTCCCAAATAGAAAGACAAAACAAGTGACACACATGGGTCAAGGAGCTTATTAAGATCCTCATTTCATGTACGAGTTATTTAGGACTTACCATCTACTCACCTTTACAAGTATGGAAAATAGTAGTAAATAAGGGAAGAGGAGAGAAAACATTTTAATGTTACCTAAGGTGAAGGGGGAGGAAAGTATTTGCAGACTCGAGTGAAACGGCGTGACGACGGGTTAGGCGAAAGAGGAAAATTCAGGAGGAACGTAAAAGACGAAACGTAGTTCACGTCCCCGAAGAACGAAGGAGACGAAAATTTGAGAGAAGTGTGAAAAGGGGGTGTCAAGTCACAAAAAACAAAAAAAAAAAGGAGGATAGTCAGACCCATCAATCATTGTAGTAAGTAAACCAGAAAAAAAAAAAATTAAAATCGAAAATTCATTCTAAACACCTATAGACTCTACATGTTATAGTACTAAACTATATGTATATGTAGTACTTTACTAAAAATATCAGTTGATTCATTGTGGCTAAAGTCCGCGGACGTAGTGTGGGTGGGTGTACATGGGTGTGTGTGTGTGTGTCAAACGAGAAGTAGACGACTAAAAAGGTCCTCAGGGAAGTGACGGTAAAGAATAGGAAAAAAGACGGGTAAGAAGACTTCATTATCCTAGTTCGAGGTACTGAACCTGACACTGGTGGTACGAGTTTATTATTTTTTCTTTCTTTTGGAAAATTTTTTGTTCACTTACGTCTTTTCTTTACTTTTTTACATTGAGTTCCGTCTCAGGATCGTGTGAGGTTCAAAATTTTCCGTCCCTCGTTAATCGTTTCCTTTTACTCTTAAACACCGGTCTCCAAAATCTCCTTTTAGTCTATACAAAAAACAGGGTCTTCGGTTCTCTATATTCGTAGAACTCGTCCTTGTAACTTTCCGAGAATGGTCGACGTATCTCGTCACTGTTAGTCAGTCACAAAGATGGTATCCACCTCACAAGACCATTCAAGTGTGATCATATTTACTGTTATGGTACAAACAATGAAAAATGTACGTATCTATTTACCTATCTATAGTTCATTTGATTCCAAGTCTATTTGGACCAAACTGATAACCAAGACGGAAAATACTTGGTACCACCACTCTTGAACCCGAGACTCTAATCTACTGGACTGCAACCGAGAAAAATAGTCGTCTACCACACGATAAACTACTCAGGTGATTTATTTTCAGAGTTAAGGAAATAAGTAATTTACCTTTATCATTATTATGGAGAAAGTAATCAAAAGAGATTCCTAATTTACTCTTTTGTATAAAGTTCTTGAATCTTAGACCAACGACAAGTCATCGATTAGACACAGACTAAGAAACAATGGGGTATCTGATGTCCTATGGTCCGAGGAGAGAGGAGGTGATAGAGTCTCCCAAATGAGTTTAAGTACAGGTAACTCAACCACTACAATAGATTGGTAGAGTAGGAGACGACGGGGAAATTAGACTCATGGTGTGTCCTTTTTGTTTTGTTTTGTTTTGTTTTGGTGAGTGACCGATAATAAGGTACTCGAACGCAAAGGATCGGGCAACTTGCGTGTAGTACGTCTCAAGGTTCAAAGATTTTAATAACACTTTCAGTTTATCTTACTTATAGGTACATTTTACAAAACATGTAACATGCAAGAGGTATGTACAACTACCTTAGTGACGACTTATATAAGTAGCAAACCCCACTTAACTTACTGGGTCGGTATGTCAAATAGGGAGTGAACTCGCAACGATCACCAATACCCCGACCTTCGTACTGTGTCGAAATTTAATAAAATAAGAGTCAGTATAATAACTTAGGTACGAGTATTTCGTGACAACCGACGTCTGTCCTTCGCATTCCTCGCGACTACGCGTGTGTCAAAGTGTCCTAGAATTTCCACGCAAGTAGACTAGGTCTAAGAGTCTCGTGTAGTTCCACAGAGATCGCGAAACTTTTGGTCACGATTTTTCACTTTTAAATCACTACTAATTTAGGTTAAACTGAAAACAGAACTCCCTCATTTGTCGTAGGAGTGTTTGTTGTACAGTATACACTTCACGAACGTGAACCTTATGTATTTGGTGAAGAGAGTGGAGTATAAAGTCTTTGTTTAAATTTTTATTTATTTGTTTAGCAAAACATTCATACTTTACGTTAGTAAGGTGTGTAATCCAGACTTTTAGTTACAAATTAAAGGACTGAAAGAAAGTTAGATTTTAGTTTATAATTTATTGGGAACAGGTAATAATTTACTCTCACTTTAAACAGATGTTCCAAATACTTATAAGAACCTCCGATATTATTCAATTGAAATATAATGTCATATGGTATTTTATTATTTTATATTTTATTACAAAAAAATTGGAGTTATATGAAAAACAACGGTGTTGTTGTTACATATTTTATAAAACTTTTTAGAACTCAAAAATGTTTTACCATACATGAATATTTTACGAATACTCCCTTTCTTTGAAATAATTAGTTATTGATATCGTCTTCTTGATCCAAGAATCTGGACCCGACGATTTGAACCCCCCTTTAAACATTATATGTACAATACTCAAACTAATATCGTGAATTAATACTTTTAGTGGTGATTTTGAGAGGCAGGTAGGGTGCGAGTAGAGGATCTATTATAGGAGCTCCTTTTGGAGTTCAAATAATACATAAGTTACGTTAACTACTAGTGTACGACAATTAGTGTTAAGGATTTCAAAGTAGATAAGACATCATTTCCCACACACGAGTGAGTCAGTACAGGTTGATAAACACTGGGGTACCGAACACCGATACTGAGGAGACAGGTACCTTAACAGGTCGTTCTTATACCCTCGACCAACGATAAAGGATGAGGTCCCACAGAAGGGCTGGGTCTCTAAGTTGGACGTAGAGAACGCAGACGAAGTAACCGTCTGTCTAAGTAAGGAATGGTGACACGGTGGACCCTTCGGGTAGATTCAACCGTCATGGGAAGTTTACTAATGCAGGCTCAATTCGTTTCTTTTTTCCGATCCAAAAGTACTTTAGTGTATTGAGACGAGAAAAACCTCCTTAGTAGTCTGTTTTACACACATGCACGTGTATATGTGTAGTGTGGGGACCATTTGAGATTTGTATTATGTAACGTCTTCACATTATCCTATAAGATATGGAAGGAGGTTATTGAAAAAGTCTTAAACCTTTACTACGTTTCGGTGTACCCATCTTAAACATCTTTCGGGTGATTTCTTTTCTATCAGGGTTCCCCAGTTACTTTAGAGAAAAGACCTGAAAAACATATTTTACAACTTCTTTATAACTTAATCTTTTATTCTTCGTACAATTTAATGAAGGTACTGTTTTTTATAATGGGTTTTCTTATAGTACCCAAGGAGACTCTTAAAAGGACCTTCATCCTTGGTTTTAACTCAAAAGATAAAATTACCTTTACTTCTCGATCATTACACACTAGTCAAAAATTTCCCAGTATGAACTACTCTCGTACTTACTAAAAAGGAAACCTTTCACTTCAATCTTCTTCTCCCAATTATCTGTCTCTATCCTTCGTAATAAGGTTATACCTGGTACTAAGGAGTTTACAACTGTACGGAAAATGAAACAAGGTAAAGAAGTAAAAGGAAGAGACCAATCACCGATGTAGACCGGTTAAAGGTAAGAATTGAAAGGTACGGTTAAAAAAAAGGAAAAGTAAAATTGTAAAATTTTAATTAAAAATAACATCATCTGGATCTCTGTCAGTATTCCTCACTGAACAGTCTTTCTCTTTTTCGTTTATAACACATAATTGTGTACATCCACCTGAGTACGGTCAAGAGAGTTACAGTACCGATGTTTGTGTATCTCCAACGAGACCTAACTTGACAGAAGGAGGTGTTAAGTATATGACCTCGGGATTAGAGGTTACACTAAAATAAACCTCTGTCCCTAAAATACTTTCAATAATTCCAACTTACTCTAGGTACTTCTAACCTGGGACTGAACGATCCTAAGTATAGGAATATTCTCTCTTACGTAAGAGAGAGTGTGTATGCGGATCCTTTCCGTTACACGTCTGTGTCTTTCTTCTACAAATGTTTGGTCTTTCTGCCGGGAGGCGTCTTCGACTTGTGACAGCGAGGAACCAGAACCTGAGGGTCGAAGACCTTGACACTCGTTTATTTCGCGTCAACGAATTCGGTAGATCAGATACCCCAAACAACACCGTAGGATTTAATTCTGTATCCGACTAATGTAGTGAGGTCTTAGCCCGGACAATATACAGCAGGGTCCAAATTTATTTAGGAGTGCTTTTGGAATACTAACTCCAAAATATGTCTACTCACGAAGTCAAAGGATCCTCCAATCTAATAAAGGGGGTCGTGTGTCTCGTTTTCTGCTGTCCAGTGGTACTGTCGTGTGAAAATAAAATTATCACACAGAGAAGGTACGTGGTCATGGTAAAGGGATCCGGTGGTACAAATCGAAAGGTCGTAAAGGGTCTCAATAGGTCGTAGACACAATTAAAACATACGAATAGTTCTGTTCTCGTAGAGCAAACAATGAAGTGAAAGTGGAGTACGAGTAAATTACGTGGACATTCTGAACGGTCCTGTACAGGGGTTAGTAATTGGGTAGAAGAAGATTCCACACAAGTTTTAGACTCGGGTGAATTAATTTCACGTAGTGGTGAAAGTTCCAGAGTACAGGTCAGAGACTAGGTGGTACGATATGACCTTATGTTGTGTAAGTTAAAACAGAAATACTAGAATATCAGATACCGGAAGGACGAGGACCTTTTGTCAAAGGAGAGGGTAGGTATATGTTTTTAAGATGAGTAGTAGACTTCGATTTGAGTTGGGTTGATGAACATATATAAAATACAGTTAGATATAACTAGGGGGACGAACCTTCAGAAGATCAAAACACACACATACACACACACACACACACACACACACACACACACACACAAACCAAACGTTACATAAAAGAAAATCATAAACCAATACATAGAAGGTCACAACAGAATATAAATACTCTTTTGAAAAGGTTTTTTTTCTTTTTTAAGGAGTTTACGTACCAAGTTTAGAAATTGTTTCATTGGTTGTTTAGATGAGTCAATTTTCACCAATGATTAGTCAATGATATGCTAGATCCGAAACGTTTTTGATGTTACCGTAACCTATTCTTATAAGAAGGAGACATCATATAAAGAAGTTAAGTCAAGTCAAGTCAGTGAGTCAGCACAGGTTGAGAAACATTGGGGAACTTGTGTCGTACGGTCCGGAGGGACAGGTAGTGGTTGCGGGTCTCAAATGGGTCTGAGTAGAGATAGAAGTCTCAGGTAGGTTTGGGTACAGGTAACACAGCCACTACGGTAGGTTTGTAGAGTAGGAGACAACAGGGGAAGAGAAGGACGGAAGTTAGGAAGGGTCGTAGTCCCAGAAAAGTTTACTCAGTCGAGAAACGTAGTCCACCGGTTTCATAACCGTAAAGTCAAAGTTGTAATCAGGAAGGTTACTTGTGAGTCCTGACCAGAGAAAATCTTACCTGACCAACTTAGAGGAACGTCAGGTTCCCTGAGAGTTCTCAGAAGAGGATGTGGTGTCAAGTTTCGTAGTTAAGAAGTCACGAGTCGAAAGAAGTATCAGGTTGAGAGTGTAGGTATGTACTGGTCACTTTTTTGGTATCCGAACTAATCTACCAGGAAACAACCGTTTCATTACAGAGACGAAAAATTATACGACAGATCCAACCAGTATTCAAAAGAAGGTTCCTCGTTTGTAGAAAATTAAAGTACCGACGTTAGTGGTAGACGTCACTAAAACCTAAAGAATCGACTTGGGTTTCTGTGACATACTTATCATCTAGTCAACTGACCTACTCACTACCATAATAACGACGAACACGAGGTTTACAGTTCCTAATATGTTGTGTTAGAGTAGAAACGAGTGGTTACTATGATTTTCCTGTAGAAAAAACCCACAATCAAGATTTTCTAGAACATCCAGAAGTATCTTGGTAAGTTGAAGTCGAAGAAGTCACAATGTCCAACCCCGTATCTGAACCTAATGGTACTATAACTTACCAAACGGAACCTTTGCTTGTCTTTAGTAAGACAGTAAAAACTCTAACATAGGTTCATGACGTAAAGTCTGAGAAAACAACTGGTACTACCGATGAGGTAAAGAAGACTCCCTAAGGACGGGCGTCATCATCTATATTACCAGTAGACTCAATTTAAGTGTTAAGATCAGGTAAAATCAAGCGTCTAAGGATCTTACAACTGTAAGTGAGAACGGTAGAGGACAAACTGGTGAAGGTTAAACGGAACTAAGTACCTGGACTGTAAGGTCCAAGGATACGTCATAACGAGAAATGTCGTAGCCTGGAACGAAGATAGTGGTCAGTGTAGGTGTTGACCCATAACAAAAACGAAACCGAGGTAGGGAAGTAAGAAAGACCTCAATAAAGAGGTGACTAGAGGTCATCGTATAACACGTGGATGACTGGACCCCTCAAGGAGAAAGTCATAGGATAGTAAAACGGAAAAGTGTGACAAGTACCCCAAGAGTTCCGTTCTTATGATTTCACCAAACGGTAAGGGAGAGGTCACCTGGTGTAAGACAGTCTGGAGAGGTGGTACTGGGTGGGTAGAACCCACCGGGGTGTGCCGTACCGAATCAAAGTAACTCAATCTATTCCGACACCAGATACACTAATCTAACTGATCAAAAGACACTAATACCAAAGTCACACAGACGGGAGACTACGGGAGAGAGTTTGGATGGCACAATGAACCCAAAGAGAATGGAACCTGCACCTCATCGAGAACTACCCACGAGGTCGTTTCACGTCGGTGACGAGGAATGGAACCTCCTCCCCATAGAGGAGTGCCGGTGGTGAGGACTGGAACTTACACCTCATCGAAGAGAGCCGGGAGGACGTGGACGTGTCGGTGACGAGGAACCCACACCCCAACGAGGAGGGCCAGCGACAGGGACTGGAGCCCGCACGAAGGAGAGTCGACACGAAGACGGGCCAGGCAGCGTCGGTCGTGTGAAGACAATCTTGACCTGTACCTTGTTGTCTGACCAAGGTTTATCCTTTTCCTCATGTAGTTCCGACATATAACAGTGGGACGAATAAATTGAATATACGTCTCATGTAGTACTCTTTACGACCCGACCTTCTTCGGGTTCGACCTTAGTTCTAACGGTCCTCTTTATAGTTATTGGAGTCTATACGTCTACTGTGGTGGGAATACCGTCTTTCACTTCTCCTTGAGTTTTCGGAGAACTACTTTCACTTTATCCTCTCTCTTTTTCAACCGAATTTCGAGTTGTAAGTCTTTTGTTTCTAGTACCGTAGACCAGAGTAGTGAAGTACCCTTTATCTACCCCTTTGTCATCTTTGTCACAGTCTGAAATTAAAAAACCCGAGGTTTTAGTGACGTCTACCACTAAAGTCGGTACTTTAATTTTCTATGAATGAGGAACCTTCCCTGAAGGGACCACCGAGTCTACCATTTCGCAGACGGATGTTACGTCCTATGGGCCCAAGTTAGGGACCCAACCCTTCTAGAGGACCTCTTCCTTTACCGTTGGGTGGGGTCATACGAACGGACCTTTTAGGGTACCCACCTTCTCGGACCATCCGTTGTCAGGTGTCCCAGCGTTTCTCAGGCCTGTACTTACTCGCTGAAGTGAAGTGAAAGTGAGGAACCTTCCTTTCAATACTGGTTGGATCTATCGTATAAGTTTTCGACTCTGTAATGAAACGGTTGTTTCTAGACAGATCAGTTCCGATACCAAAAAGGTCCCCAGTACATACCTACACTCTAAACCTGATACTTCTTCCGACTCACAACTTCCTAACTACGAAAACTTGATACCACAACCTCTTCTGAGAGCTCTCAGGGACCCTGACGTTCCTCTAGGTTGGTCAGGTAAGATTTCCTCCAGTCAGGACCCACAAGAAACCTTCCTGACTACGATTTCGACTTTGAGGTCATGAAACCGGTGTAGTACGCTTCTCAACTGAGAAACCTTTTCTGAGACTACGACCCTCCCTAACCCCCGTCCTCTTCCCCTGCTGTCTCCTATTCTACCGACCTACCGTAGTGACTGAGATACCTGTACTCAAACTCAATTGAGACCCTGAACCACTACCTGTCCCTCCGGACCTCACGACGCTAAGTACCCCAACGTTTCTCAACCTGCGCTGACTCGCTGACTTGACTTGACTTGATTTATGATTTTCCCTAGTACTTCTCTCACCACGTCTTTCTTGTCGTACCACACTACCTTCGGAATACTTGAAACTTGTCTTGGAACAAACTTAGGTCACAGATAGACGAAGAAGTAAAATAATGATTCCTTTAATGAATTGAAAAGAGTCGCTATGAAAGGGATAAATTTCGGGGGTAGTATCTGGGACCGAGTGTCATTTACGACGTCCGTCTTAGAGGACTAAAGATAAACACCGGCAACTTTTTAGTGGTACATCTCTCGAAACACTTAGGAAGTAGGTATGAGAAAGTACGGTTTTGACGAAGAGGTTGAAAAGGGACTATGTTTCTACTCGTTGTACACATTGATCTAGACTTTGCGTCGGTCTAAGGTCTTGACCGAAACTTGCTCCCGTTTCTCTAAGTTCAAAATGTCTTCTACATGATATCGGTTCCATAATTAATCACTTCTCTTCACCAATACGCATTAGGGAAAGGTAGTATGAGAAGAAAGTGTTGTCCTTCGTTATATAAACGAGTGGAATTTTTCTTTGGTACTCTGTCGGTTAGGATGTCTACATAATGTTACGAAATCTCTCCTATATTAATCTGTTTTGTGGAACATAATTACCTGACGGAGACCCCACCCCTACTCGGACTAATCTCTTAGATAGTAAAGTGAACCATTGTAAATAACGTAGACGAAAATCCTCACTTAACCTTCTAAATTACTTACTAATATTTGGACTTTTATTGTAGGGTAATAAAAAATTATTTCTTACTTACTGACATCTGGTTCCATTAAGACAACAAAAGTAACGCTCCTCTCAAACCCGACTATAAATTCCGAGACGAGTCGTAATTTAAACCTTTTCACGTTAAATTAACCATCCTCTGTCATATCCAAACACTTTTATTTAGTACAGTTTGTATAAACTAATGAAGAATTTTAATTTAACGATAACTTGATCTATCTTGTCCTTAGTTCATTTAAGTCATGTTGACCTGAAAAAATTTTTCGGCGAACTGTCGTAAGAAATAATCACAATTTGTGTTGTGTAATCAAGGTCCATCCAAATACTATTTTATCAATTCTCCATTATCTGTCACCTACGACCCTAACTTCTCAATAACCCGACCGGTTTTTTAAGTAAACCCACAAGACATTCTACTTACTTGAAAAACCGATTGGCTTATCTTTCTTCGTATCGATAAGAAACCTTACCGACCTTTTAGTGTTTTACGGTTTTCACCTCCCGAAGTCTCCGTCTATCTAAACACCAGTTTCTAACCGTCGTGATTAATGACCGAAACACTATTCAGTATTGGAAAGACTTGAAGTTAAAAGAGTAGAGTATTATAATTATCAATGAAAGATCCATTGATGGGTCTCAGACAACTCTTCTCGTATCTTCCAAAATTTCTCACCTTGAGTCCTGGACCGTACATCGTCCATAAGTACATTACAAAGAAGGAGTGAAATCTTGGGACTACGGTGCCGTCGAAGGGGATTAGTGTGTCTTGAGATTCTTCAAATCCCTCCCCTAACGAAGTTATAAGCACCCGAAAGGACCACCGAGTCACCATTTCTTAGGTGGATGGTTAAGTCCTCTGTTCTCAAGTCAGGGACCCAGCCCTTCTTGAGGATCTCTTCCTTTACCGTTGGGAGAGGTCGTAAGAACGGACCCTTTAGGGTACCTGTCTCCTCGGACCGCCCGATGTCAGGTACCCCAACGTTTCTCAGTCTATACTGGTTTGTTGTTGTTGACGAAGTTTGAAGTCAGTTCTCAGACCCATTGTAATTCCCGGTTAGAGATACGCGGGAACTAGAGGACCATGGGATATTACAAAGTTCATAAAGAGACTTTTGTGGATGACTTCTCTAGTCATGACGTTTTAGGTCGAATCAAGAAACTTTTGTTCTTTGAGTTTTTGGAAACGTTTTTAACATTCTCTTTTCGAAGTTGTTTTTAGTTACTTTCAGAAAGTCCTTTCCGGTAGAATCATGAAATACGAGGCACCACTCTACGCCGTTCTTCGGAGTACGTATGTGAGACGGTGAGGGAAGACAATTCTCAAGAGACGAACCAGAGTTGGACGATGACCTCACAAATAGTAAAAAAAAGAAAGACAAGAACGAATAAGTAGTGGAGGGGAGGATCCTTACATCCATCTAGTATACTTTTATTGTAAAAAGGATATGCCAAATAACGAGACAGGATACTCAGCATTCAGGAAACTTAACGATCAGTACGACGTCAACGATTAGGTAACATCCAAGGGTCTATTTATATAAATTTACTTAATTATCGACTGTCACTCTTGTCCTTCGTCGTTTGATACCGGGTAGTCAGTCTAGGTCAGACGGTGGACGAAACTTGTCGGATGTTTTTGGTGTTGACATAAATATTAAAGATACAACGGATACAGACGAAAATACGATAGTACCGTATTACACCCCGGTCCACTGGATGTTTCAGATTTATCAACGATAGACCTTGAACTCTCTTTTTCAGACAGATGTGGACGAAATCTTCAATTCTTAGGTGTTACACTAGAGTAGCGTTGGTAATAGAAGTTGTACCACCGAGAGTTTTCGTAAAATTAATCTGGTCTCCTGATGGAAACAAACCAGAAAATTGTCGGGAACGTTCCGCCGAGAATAAAGGAGAATAGAACGTTTACTCCTTTGGCCGTGCGTCTCTTCAGTGACGCCTCGAGTCGTCACAGACTCGAGTCTAAGTGGGAAGGGGTTGGATACTGAGGTTGCGGAAACTAAAAGTGTGATATGGTTCGATGAGTATACGAATGGTGTCCGTAAAATTCACTGGTACTCGTTCAGTCAATTTAAGAGTCCCAGAGGTAAAGGAAAAGAAAGTACCCAAATCCCATTTTTACTAGACAAATTTTTTGTGTTTCGTTTTGGTTTTAGCTTTCACGGACTCGGAACAAAAGGTTCAGACCAACGGTACTTAACAGGGAAAGAGAAATAAGATAAAGAAAGAACCAAACGAACAAAAATTAACTTCCCTAATCTCTCCCCGACACGAGTAAAAACTGTGAGTGACGACTGTGACTTTACCTCCCTTACAAATTCTTTGGTTCTATCTTGGTAAAGTGTCCTATTTGAGACTCTCTAATCCGTTTACCCAAAGTTTCACCTTATACTTTAAATTACACCGATTCACTACGTGAAGTCATCTTTATTACGGATCCGATTCATGTCAAATTTACCACGAATTAATCAATTATACCGTCTCTTTTTTCTAGGTGCACATGAGTCTCCTACTCGTAAATGTAAGACCCAAGTCACACTCGTCCCCACCCCCCTCGATTACACGACAGTTGACCTCACGTCTCCCGGTAAGACAATCAGGACCCTATGGACGGGAAAATCCGAAGGGCCCACAATCACCACTTCTTGGATGGAGGGTCACGTCCTCTACATTATCTGCACTCAAGTCAGGGACCCAACCCTTCTAGAGGACCTCTACTCGTGTCTTTGGGTGAAGTCATAAGAACGGACCTCTTAGGGTACCTCTCTTCATGGACCACCCGATGTCAGGTATCCCGACGTTTCTCAGTCTGTGCTGACTTCGTTAAATCGTGTGTGCACGTGGATCCGAAAATATTCCGTGACTAATCTTGGGTGGTTCCGTAGATCAGATTAAGACCTGAGTAATCTATCGTTTTCGTTACCTTTCAGATAAAGGTCCTTGATCTTTACTGACGGTTCTCGAACTTCTGACAAACCATCGTTTCTTACATTGTTCCCCCTCTGGACTTCCACTTGGAGAACCTAGTTTCGGAATTTCTGGGTCACCCTACCTCAGGGAGGACGGGAGGGGTAGGAGGAGGGTACACCGTCGGGACGAAAGTAGTGTACTTAAGTTGGTGTAGACATCCTAAGATGGGAGGTCACACATTAGTTCCGTAATATCGGGTAGATGTCTTCCCTGCCACCACGAACTCAAAGACAGACAGGTACTCTTTCAGTTGAACAACCCTAGTCCCAGAAAATAGCATAAATGACCCTGTGAGGATCTGGGATGTGAAAGGGAGAAGGATGTGTCTTAGAATAAAACGGGAGACGAAAGAGGAAAAGAGAGAGAAACCCTCCCTCCCTCCGATTCATATCGAAGTAGTAATTAATACTTTCTCTAGCTCCTTCCTGTTTCTATCTTTTTAGGTCCGTCGTACAACTATCTCTCCAAAATAACCCCTTTTACACTACCCCCTCCTCACCTTCTTACGGAACGTTACCGGTTGCTACATACACTAGTTCGTGCCACCACCCAATACTTACCCCGGGAGACTTAAAGAGTTCAAATATGTGTGTCTCCAATTCAACGAAAAAAGGACTAATCGCCGACAACGTAACGTAAAGAAATTTACAGTAGGGTGAGGCCTAGACCCACGTACCTACTAATCTTAATCTTTGTAAAGTAACCATAGGAACCACGGGTCATTCCACGATCCGTCTAACACCTCTAATTTAATATAAAACTTTTTCGTTTTATTATTCTTCCTCTCCCCCAGTACAGTCGACGTCTCCCTAGACTAACCTCTGCCTTGATACGAGACTATGGCAAGACACACAAAGTCCAGTTGTAATATTAAATCGGCACCTGTGGATTTCGTGGAAGTCCCATGCATCGTGTGGACCTGTACTAGACCTTCGATTAAGTCGGAATCCTACAGAATATAACAGAATCTTGTCCTGTCAGTGATTCCGCTTGTCTCTGACTTAAAAAGAAAAAAAGGGAAGGAAGGAGGGAGGGAAGGAGCGAAAGAGAAAGAAGGAAAGAAAAGGAGAGAGAAAGTAAAACAGAAAGAAAGTTATTTTGATGATTTTCTTTCCGTGATCTAAATTTAGTTGGTGTTTTCGTGATATTTCATCTGGGTCTAATGACCTCTCAAATGACTAATTAATTGTAAACGGGTCAAGTCGTACGGGAACAATCTCTTTTAATACATTACATACATACGGTGTAGAGAGGAATTTGTGTGTGTGTGTTTTCGCCCTCCGTACCCGTTGTCTACCTTCTTATTGGATATGGTTATCGACCTAAAAATGAGAAAGACCAGTACTTTACAGATAACTTGTGACTAATCTTCCGTACTCTCAATATTTGTTCCGACACTAGAGGAGTTTCCGTGTATATAACATCCCCTCCTCGCATACGTTTGTCGTACGATTAATACTCGTATACCTTTCCCTGGGGTTCTTTATTTTACGGACACGGTGACTCAAAGTCGTCTTCCATTTCTGTGTAAAGTGACCACTACCCCTATTTCCTCAAGTTCGGAATCCACTATAAACTTAGTGTGGGACCTCCCATCAATTTACAGTCACCTGACCGGCTCCCTCTTCGTCACATTCGACTTCTGTTCTACACTCGTGTCGTGTCTAAGGTTGGGCGTTATGTTCACTCAGTCTTCGCCCCCTAATCTGATCTTCTCCTTTTCACTTTCAGTGAATTCGAGACCCCTCAAACCCCGTTTCGGGCGGAGTACTTTCAGCAGTCTCACAGATCTATTGGTCCGCGAACTCGTAATTGTGTTTGTCTCCCAGACCTAGTCACACTTCGTCATCCCTAACCGTCCCAGACAGTCTTTGACTTTGATGATTCTAAGTCAAACAAAAAAATTTTACCACACGTCTGAGACTTGCGGGTGCCATTGGGGGTCTCGTCCGCACCAAGTCAAGTGTTTCAAGTCAAATGACACCTGTGTCCAGTACTGGAACAGTAATTTCTGTGATTTTCAGTCAACACAAATCAGTGATTCAGTACAAGACTGAAAAAACACTGGGGTACCTGACATCGGGTAGTTCTAGGAGACAGGTTCCCTAAAGGGTCCCTTCTTATGACTTTACCCAACGGTAAAGGAAGAGGTCCCGTAGAAGGGCTGAGTCCCTAGTTTGGGTGGAGAAAATTATCCGTCTAAGAAATGGTGACTTGGTGGTTCCTTTGGAGGACTTTCATGACAAATGTTTTCATATTTTCCTACGAATGGCTGACCGTAAAGACCCCAAATTTTAACGGATGGAGGGGTCAGATGGTTCTGTCTTCCCTAGAAGACCTCCCTTCATTCACTCGTGGAAGCTTACCCCTGGGGAGTTGTAGGAAGGAGAATCCCTCGTAGGTACAGAACAGACTCCGAAGGGTCGTCCGTACGTTAGTCGGACGTGCGACTCACAAACTTCGACACGCGAGTGGTGAATTGTGAACCTAATAACTTTAAATCACAGGGAGTTTCTTTCACTTCATGAAATTACTAGAAGGGATACCGGAACGGAGGTCCAGGACGGGGCGTAGACGTGAGGGGTGTCACGAAGACGAGTAGGTCTTAACCTTTGAATTAAACGAAGATCCTTTCCTCTGTATCGTTTAACCGGACTGGGTCGTTGAACTGACTAAATTCGGACGCTTCAGTTCACAAGTCTTCCCTCACTTGTCCCTCAAGAGCGGTGTAGAGATTTTAGTTCTCTTTACCCCCTTTATTGGATTTAGGACGTGTCGCTTAATCACCGTCTCGGGATACGGGGACAATAACAATGACAAGTGACACGGATATTACCAGTAGTCGGAATAGCATGTATGTTGTTTGTTCGGTGCTCCCTTTGTTTAGACTATTTGGTGAGAAACGTCGAGCGTAAGGAGTGTCTAGGGTAGACTCCAGAGGGGGATCTTCTTCACGAATATGGCCTATTAGATTATGGCTCTTTACCTTTAAGGGACAAAAGATGGAGGGTTTGTTCAACTACAGTAAAAAAAGTGTCAAACAAGAGTAACATAGGAAGAAGCCCAGAAGTCGTTGGTCTTAGCAAGGACCAACTACACTTCGACTAATACTTCTTACTTTTGACAGAAGCAACACAAGAGTCTACAGAAACCCCTCTCTTTTACCGAAGCACTTAGACACCATAATAAACGTTCTAACTTAGTCATTCTTCCTCACTACCATTCTTAAATTCTCTTGTCTTTCCTTCTCTTTTCGTTTCGTGTCCCTTTTCTAGTAAACCATTCAAAAGTTGTTCGTCAAACACCAAGAAATTTATCCTGTTCTACTCAATAAAAGAGATAACGTAGGATCTAACGATCGAACTACCATGTTATTAGTAGATACGAGACTCCGAAAATGATGAATTGTGTATTAAATTCTTATTAAAACCTGAAAGGACCACCACGTCACCATTTCTTAGGTGGACGGTTACGTCCCCCGTACCTAAGCTAGGGACCAGGCCCTTCTAAGGTGTACGACACCCGTTGATTCGGACGCTCGGCGTCGATGCCTTCGGGTGTCCGGATCTTGGATACGGGACGGTGTTTTCTGCGGTGACTTTACTCTTAGGGATCACGGCGTTACTTCTCATCGGAGGCCACCGACTTTGATCTCTTTCGGGTTCACGTCATTATTACTAGGTCTCGTCGGTCTTTATTAAAATTTTTTAATAAATTTATTATTTTCGTTAAATTGTAAGAAGACTTTATACGAGAAAATTTTATAAAAGGGGTTACCGATACAGGTATTTGTAGTATGGGTACTCTCGATAAGATATGGAGTTACCATACTTACCCTATCTTCCACCACAAAGGAGAGATGTCCAGAAAACCGCTAGTCGAGAGATACAGACCTTGGAGGGACCGTAAAAGTCAGGGTTAGAAAGAGTCCTCCCAACTTAACCTCAATGAGATTCCTAACGGTTCGTGTGTCGGACTAAGGTTAAAGATCATTTGTAACGACACGTTCTCTTCGGACTTTCCGACGAGTTCACATCACCCCAGGGCGTCCCCCGAATCCAACGACCGCACATCTAATTTTAGAGGAGGTCCTGATCCATCTCAAGTACAGTGAAGATAAGACACACTGAAAGACAGGTCAGACTAAATATCAACTCGATTTATGTAGTAACTTTTTAGTGACAAATATAAAAGACATCGAACCTTCTATGATCTGTTTCTAATTTTTAATTATTTGTCGAGTAGTTCCGAACCTTTTCAAAGTCAATACGTCCTACTTATTAAAGAACTTTAGACAACATACCGTATCCCGAATATCAATCGTTATAATATAACCCGTGAAGACACAATTCTCGAATCTAGAGTACAATCCACGAGAACAACGACAGGTCAGTGATTCAGGACAGGCTGAGAAACGCTGGGACACTTCATGTCGTACGGCTCCGAGGGGACAAAAAGTCAGAGGACCTCAAACGAGTCTGAGTACAGGTAACTCAGTATGTTTGTTTTTATGTTGTTGTTTTCCCCGCGTCACTTTCAAAACCGCCACTACTTATACAAATAATGACACTGACACCACCACCACAGTACTCACACACCTATACGTGAGTTTAACATGTATACTTTGAACACGTCAAGAGTTATAAATTTGACATAGAGTCATTTTGATATCAACTCGAAGGGTCCACCGTGATCACCATTTATTGGGTGGACGGTTACGTCTTCTACACCCAAGACAGGGACCCAGTCCTTCTAGGGGACCTCCTCCCGTACTGTTGGGTGGGGTCATAAGAACGGACGTCTTAGAGTACCCATCTCCTCGGACCGTCCGATGTCAGGTATCCCAATGTTTCTCAACCTGTATTGACTTCGTTGAATAGTACGTTTTGACATAAATTCTTCTGAACCCTTTCCCGTTTACCTACCCTTTCCACCATCTATGTTTATAGGTACCTATAGGGGTCTTTTACATATCGTGAGTCTATTTTCTCATCCTTCTCGAGGATCAGAACTTTATACGTTCCTGAAACTAGTTCCTTAAGTATCACTTTCACTTTCAGTGAATCAGCATAAGTCGAGAAACACTGGGGTACCTCATATGTCAGGTACCTTAAGAGGTCCGGTCTTATGACCTCACCCATCGGTAAGGAAGAGGTCCCCTAGAAGGGTTGGATCCCTAGCTTGGAGTCTAGTGTTAGTAAGGTTTCGGTAATAACGATTATAAACCCCATCTACGTACTTGATCTAAATAAAGACCGATGTGACACAATTTGAAATCTGTTTTATAGTTCTGGAGTACTTATCTTATCCTTAGGTCAACTTGATCCACCGAATTCTCGAGTCTGAGACTTAGTCTCCCGGACCCAACCGTAAGATTAATGCGGTAAATCTTCTACACAGTTAAACCCATTCAACCAAATGTAAGTCAAAAAGACCCCCGAAAAACAAACAAACAAAACATAACTGAACATTCTGTCTCTATTATTATATTGGATGGAGTTTTTTATGAAACACCTCATTAGGTACACTTAAGAAATCCGTCAAAGAAAAACATCTCGTTCACGAGTGTATAATTAATAATCATAATTCCGTTCTACTCTTTTACAGACTCCACTATTTTACCAAGTCTTCCGTTCTAATTTCTTTAGTGTTTCCTTCTCCTCCCACCCCGTACCTCTTAAACTCTCCTTTACACTCTTCTTGTCTCCTTGTTACCCTTACTCTCTCGTGGAGTATTAATTTCGTTGATCAAAGATCAAGTATCAGAGGTAAAGACGTTCAATTATACAGTTCCGGTTTCACTACCCAATTGTACCCGTTACCTCTTGGACTTTTTAAGAAGAGAAAGTGAGTGATTGGGGTCCCTTCTTACGTAATATTTTCCTTTCCCTAAGCCAACCCATTCGTTTTTCCTTGGTATACTAAGTTATCATTCCTGAGGTCGTTCTGGTCCTCGGTACTACAATATCAGTAACATTTGTATTTCTGGCGGACAACAAGGAGTCACGGTTAGGAGCACATAGGAACCCATAGGGGGGCAAAATCCACGAGTAGGACAAAACATCCGAAAAAGGTGTTGGGAGGATAAGGTAATTGAGTGGTCAACGGAATCTCTTGATAACACTGGAGTCGGTGAAACGTTTTGTCTCAGAACCGAGGAACTCTTCGTACAGACTTGAAGGTCAGTAGCTAGACACGAAGCTCCTAGAATAAGGAGAAAGGTCCTACTGTAGGGGTAGGAGTGGGACTCTTTAATGTCGTAGTATGTAACCCTCTTAATCCTTTGGGTGAGTACTGTTTTTGTGTTCTTCCTCTCAAGATAACAGACACACAGCTGTTGTGTCGGTCTGTGTGATAACAACTTTATGTCGACTATTTTCAAGTCGATCTCCCTGAAGGGACCATTAGATCACCAATTCTGAGACACGAAGATTTACATCTCCCCGTACCTAAGCTAGGGACCAGTCCCTTGATTCTGGGGTGTACCATGGTGGTTTTTTATTGTTGTTGTTCTTGTTTTTCAGTAGATCTTTGGCGGGACGGTAGTGCGTTTCCGTCCGTTCGTCATATCGAATTGTTTCCCGTGAGTCTTCTTGTTTGATGGGGTCTTGGTTCCCGTCTACTCCTTTTTCTACTCTTTTGCGAACCGATCAATCTCAACACTTTCCTTTGTCTCGAACTGTTTAGTCGTCACTACAATTACCGATCTGTTCCCCGTCCCTCGGTGCCTCGACGCCCTCCGATCCCTTACTCCTTAAATAAAAAAGAAACGTTTAACATAAAACATTCGGACAGAAAACTTGTCCTTTTATTTATTTCACTTTGAGACCCTCTTTTCGTCACCTTTGTACTACTAGGGTAGTTTTGTTTTGTTTTTTGTAATAGGGACTGGGGCAATTTAGATTCGTAAAGACTTATCCATCTTGATCTCAGGAACGTAGACCATGAGAATAATTAGAACTGAAGATCCGATTAACGGATTTCTTAATTTGTTAGATAGGGGGTTATGAAGGAAAGAGATGGTTATCAAAGGGAAAAGAGAGGTTTCTCTTTTTTTTTTTTATTACCCTTACTTAACGACCCTTTGGATTGTAGTTACAAATCATTTATTACCGTGTTTATAGTTATATTACTCTTCTTTAGAGATTCATAATCTGTTTCTCCTCATTACTAGTCGGTCAGCTTGACGTCTAGACATTCCCTCTTCAGTCCGGGATACATACATTGGTGGAAACGAAGAGAATTAGTTTACCGTTTCTTGTCACCACACCCTTTCAGTCGTCGTCAATCGATCTTTTGTCTAGAATAAAAATCTGGATGTGTCAGGGTCAAGAGACGATGTGACGTTCGTGAAATACATAGTTAATTTCAATTTTCAATTAACTATTGTCAGGACTCACCCGTATATATGATTTCTACCCTATCCCTTTTTACGTCGTTAGAATTTTTTTTTACGTTCAGTAGAAATGTTACCCCCGGTTTACAGAAGAAAAAGAAGAAAAGTTACGGTATCTCTAACTACTTAAAATCTCATTTAGGACTTCGAAAAACGGAACTTGATCTTAAGTAAATAAGTGAGAAAGGACCACCGAGTCACCAATTCTTAGGTGGACGGTTACGGCCTCCGTGTTCTCTGTAACCAAGTTAGGGACCGAGTCCTTCTAGGGGACCTCCTCCTTTACCGTTGGGTGAGGTCACAAGAACGGACCTCTTAGGGTACCGGTCTCCTCGGACCACCCGATGTCAGGTACCTTAGTGTTTGTCAGTCTGTGTTTATTCGGTGATAAACGATAATAAAAGAGGGTAAGACTTCCAACAGAAAAGCAGAACGAATATCAAAGGAGACGACACATTTCTGAAAATTCAAATTAATCCAGGATGAACAAATAAAAACAAAAATAACGTACTGAGATCGTCCACCCAGTGCGAAGGGACCACCGAGTCTGTCACTCCTCAGACGGAAGTTACACCCTATGAACCCAAACTAGGGACCCAACCCTTCTAGGGGACCTCCTCTCGTACCGTTAGTTAAGGTCACAGGAACGGACCTCTTAGGGGTACCTACCTCCTCAGGTACCCCAGTCTTTCTCAGTCTGTCATCACTTTTGATTCGTATCATCCACCCAGTATCTCCCAGGACGATACTAAACGCAGAATCCCACAAGACGGATACAAAGGGAGATTCCCAAAGTATCAGAAGCCAGAATGTAATTCCAGAAATTAGGTAAAACTCAAATAGAAACACATACCACAATCCTTCACAAGATTACAGTAAGAAAATGTACATCGACAGGTCAAAAGGGTCGTGGTAAATAACTTCTACGAAAGAAACGGAGTAAATAAGAACGGAGGAAACAGTTTTTATTCCATGGGTATCCACGGACCCAAATAAAGACCCGAAAGATAGACAAGGTAATCAGATATAAAGATAAAAACACGGTGATGAACTTCTGACATCGAAACATCATATCCGTGTGTCCTTAAAACTTCAATGACCTGAAGTCGAACTAGTGGTTAGAATTTTATATTATGAACACACTTGAATCTACACCAGTAGTCAGAAAGATTAAAAACTATATATAAGTGAGCAATTTACCTTTACGATTATGGACAGGTCGTTCCACACTCCTACCTTTCATATACAGTTCACAGACCGTGTGTGATCACAGGAGAATCAAAGGTACTACGGGGAGGGGTCACACAGATGAGTGGTTAAGAGTTTGACAACTACAGAACTGAAAGAGTAGGTCAACGGAATATCGAATTAAGAACCGGGAGTCGAGAACGTACAAATATAAGATAGGAGTTACCTGGGATAATACAAGTTTATTGTTTATACATATCTGTTACAAGTTTAATGATAGAGATCGAGACTGAAGAGGGGTCTCGGGGTATGAATGTACCGGTCGGTGGAGACACTATCGAAGGGAACCTACTGGGTCCACCGAGTGTACCATCTCTTAGACGGACGTTACGTCCTCTGAACTCAAACTCGGGACCCAGTCCTTCTAGGGAACCTCTTTCCTTACCGTTGGATGATGTCATAAGAACGGTCTTCTTAAGGCCCCTGTCTCCTCGGACCGTCCGATATCAGTGTTTCACAACCTGTACTGACTCGCTGATTGTGAAAGCAAAAGTAAATCGGATTGGTTACCACTATTTCTCAAAAAACAGGTAAAACGTTGTGACATGAATAAGGAGGAATTAAAAAAAATTTCCCCCTTTTGATTGTGATTGTAAATGTGTTAATAGTAAAAGTTTTGGACTCTTAGTAAAAAAATTTAAAAAAAGAGGAGAAAATACAAAGGAAAGACGAGAAACAGAAACTTTATCTATAATTTACTTGAACGAATAAATATAACGATTGTGACTTCTAACATAATTACGAAGGTTCATAAATAAGAGAGTAACAAGATGTTTCCCAACTGATACGTACAAGAAACGGTACCTTGGACATCCTAAAGGATACTCTTCTCAAAAGAAATGACGAGTTTCAGGTTAAACGTTATATACGTGTACTTATATTTGTACCCTGACCAAGGAGTCGACACATAGGAACGAGACTAGTTTGGACGTTACCCGTTATAAACAGACATTGGTACCCAAAACGGTCTGTTCTTACTACCGCCATTTCTGTCGTTTCACCAATTCTCACTTATAGTCCTCACTAATTACTATTTGGTACCTCTTATTCGACCACTCTTCCCTTCACCCCTACGATTCCTCGGTACCCCGACCTTTTCTGTCGTCCCGGGTACTTACGTCCAGAGCCGTCTCAACTCTTTAGGTTCTCAGTCCAAGATCTATTGTCAAAGATCTTTCTATTTTCTACGAACTTTTACTTTAATTTCTTCCCCACTCCGCTAATTTATTTTTTTTTTACAGGAAGCTGTCTACTTACATATTTCTTTTACACGATGTATGTATGTCACCATAGAATCGGTATTTTCTTCCTTCACCGTTGGGTGAGGTAATAAGAACGGACTTCTTAAGGTACCTGTTTCCTCGGACCACCGATTTCAGGTACCTCAGTGCTTCTCAGTCTGTACTGACTCACTACTTGTGAAATCGGTATTTTTTTACTTCAACTCAGTAAAGATCACTCTACCTACTTGGATCTCAGACAATATGTCTCACTTCGTTCAGTCTTTCTCTTTATGTTTATAGGACATAATTGTGTGTACACACCTTATGTCTTTTTTCCGCGACTACTTGGATAAACGTACCTTCCTTACCTTTACGCTGACTTTTCTTACCTGAACAACTGTGTCACTCCTTTCCTCACTCACCCTACTTACCTCTTTCATCGTAGTTGTATATATGTGATAACACACATTTTGTCTGTCAATAACTCTTCAACGACTTATTGTGTTCCTCGGGTCAGACCGGGAGACACTACCCTACCCTCCTACCCTCCCTCTGAGTTCTCCCGAGTTCTCCTCCGATATCCATATTAATACCGACTAAGTGTAACGACAAACTTAATATTGTGTAATATTGTAAAATTTTTTGTTTGTTTGTTTTTTGAAACTTTCTAAAGAACCCATACTGGAAACCCTTATTCATCTACTCTAGTTTCTTTTTCGGTAACCTCCGTTTCTCTGGTTCTTTATTTCCCCGATCTTAAAGCCTCCCCAGTAGACGAACCTACAACTGTAGAAGTTCTTAATGTCTTTTTAAACCCAGTTAAATCACGATTTTATAAGTTCCTTACTTCTGTTCACTAGACTTCGTACTCCCACTAAGGTACCCTTACTACTAGTCATCGTTTTCATATCAGAAAGCCGTGTCTGTAGTTTCCTCGACCTCCACCCCACCTCAAATGTCTTCTTCTTCTTTGTCACTGGACGCCCATTTTTGCTCCTCGTTCCTCCTATAAATACTAGTCACTATATACTCTATACTCTCTCTCTTTTTTTGTCCGTTATAAACTCTCACGACGTCGTCTCTATTATAGGAACTTTCTAACAGTTATCTCGACTTTCAATTGACATGCAACTTATTTACTTATTTACGTCTCACCACTAATAAAGAAAATACAACGGTGACATGTATCTAATTCCCGAAGGGACCCCGAGTCTGTCACTTCTTAGACGAACGTAACGACCTCTGGGACTAGGTTGGGGACCCAACCCTCCTAGGAAACCTCTTCCCTTACCGTTGGGTGAGGTCATAAGAACGAACCTTTTAAGGTACCTGTCTCCTCGGACCCCCCGATGTCAGGTACCTGAGTGTTTCTCGGTCTGTGTCTATTCGGTGACCGTGAAAGTGAAAAGTATATATTTCCCTGTTTTATTCATTAAAGTAAGTTCCTCGAGTGTCCTTGTCTCTCCTCGGGTCTTTGTAGAAAATCGACAAAACCTTTGTGTGTTTTCTAGTTCACTGAGAAGGTCCCACCACATCTCGGAACACTAACCAGTCTCTTCCAAAGAATCTCTTTCTCCACGAAGTTCCTATTAATTCATTAACAACCCTCCAATCCAATCCTCTCCTTTGTCGGACCCTTTTCCAGTTTTCCGTACTCCCGTAGTTTGTTACGATCCAGGTCGGACTCTCATTACCGACGGAGAAAAAGGTCAGGAGATAATTCTCTGTTTCTGACCCCGAAGGGACCACCAGGTCACCAATTCTGCAGCGGAAGGTTACGTCCTCTAACCCGAACTAGAGACGAGTCCCTCGATTCGAGGGTGTACGGAACGTCTGTTTCTTTGGTTTTGTAAATTTTCTCACTATAAAATTGTTTAAGTCATTTCTGAATTTTTTATACCAGGTGTAATTTTTAATTTTTTTGTTTGTTTGTCTCCGGACCCACTCAGAGATCCATTCGGAACCACACGTAGTAGAAGTATACGAACATAGACGAGTCCACGGACACACTCGTCGACCCTGTCAAAAAGGCCACCCTAGGAAAGAGGAGACTATGTGACTATGTGACTATGTGACAAAGTCTTTACAGAATGACATCTCACTTAAAACGGAAAAGACGGTCCCATATCTCATATACACACGGTGATTCAGTTTCTGGTTCCACCGGACAACTTGACCCCAGACTACAGTCGTTCTCCATACCCGAAGGGTCGACCACGTCACCATTTCTTCTCTGACGGTTTGTTCTCTCGGTCCTCAGTCCTTCTATAGGACCTCCTCCTTTACCGTTGGGTGAGGTCATAAGAACGGACCTCTTAGGGTACCTGTCTTCTCGGACCACCCGATGTCAGGTACCTCAGCGTCTCTGTCCCGATCACTGACTCCTGGTGTATGTAAGTACCTACTTTGTCAGGATTTTTGGTTCCGTGTGTGTATATATGAACTTCTAAAGTGTTTTTGGGAAGATTCAGCTTGACACCAAAATCCTTGGTAGGAGATCCGACTCTTCAGACTTTCCCGGACTAAGTATAGAATGAGTAGTGACCCCGGGGATGTAGATCGAGTCGCAGACCGTATTTCGTATTTGACTTTTTGGTAAACTACCATAAAACAAATTGGAAGTGATAACTTCAGTTTCTCGTCTCCTTATACGTTTTATTTAGTAAGTCGTTATCACATTACCTTATATTATCATAATCGAATTCTCATGTGACACTGAACATTCAAAATTCTGTAAATTTATATGTGACTGAATAACCTAGGTATTTGCTACATGACTCAATATACCGTACGAATAGTTGAAGATAAACTGTATCACTTCTTGTCACAGAGGTAATTATACACTCTCTCAGTTCCGGTATTCGTTTATGAACAGCATCGACTTTGATCTATAGACCAAAAGACTTGGTAACAAGTCATGATATACATTCTAGACCTTTACGTAACGCGAAGTCGGTATTGGTTCGGTCCCGACTAAACCCGACATAATATCTCAACCCAAGGATTGTGCCTTGTCAATCTCTTCTCACCCATAACCTAGATTTGGAGTCGAAATCAGTGAACTCAACACACTGGAACTCGTTCAATCGTGTAAAGGAGGTAGACATAGTTCTCCTGTTAATATTGGTTACGTACTACTTTGAAATTGAATCCCAGTACGTTCTACTTGTGCATATCTCGATCCGTGTTACCCATAACAACAAATTAACGATTCAGTACAGACTGAGAACACTGAGGTGCCTGACATCGGGTGGTCCGAGGAGACAGGTACCCTTAAAGGTCCGTTCTTATGACCTCATCTAAAGATAAAGGAAGAGGTCCCCTAGAAGAGTGAGTTGGGTCCCTAGTTTGGACATAGAGGACGTAGTCGTCCGTCTATAAATGGTGACTCGGTAGTGTCTTCGGGACCGCGTTACCGTCAATCAGTCTCAACGACCTATTACGGTATCATAATACTGGAATCTACGTGGTACAAATCACTGTCAAGTAACCACTGTCTCTTGACGTCACTAACCACCGTTACAGTACAAAGAGTGACTAACCTATGGGTACCCGTGAAAAATGAAAGATACGAAACCGTGTCAAAACCTCTTTTCCTATACTTTTACATCTGGCACAAAGGGGGAGAAGATCTGAGACAACTCAGTTTCTCTTCCTTCTCGTTCTTAGTCCGCCCTAAACCTTACAACCCCTACGATTACTATTCCTGTGGTTAAGTTTTCCGTGTTGTAACTACTATGTTCACCGGACTCTCCCTCACACTAACGTGACAAGTTTATAAATGGTTTACTTTTGTACCACTTCCCACTCTGTCGGACGGTGTGAGCCCCTGGAAGGCGTAGTGTCGCCCCTGTGACTCTAGGTCTGCACTTCCAAGAGTACCGGAACTCCGATTGACTTGAACGGTCAAGTCTTGACAATCGACTCCACAGGGCGTCATTGTGTGCCCGAACGTTTATGACACGACGAGACGTATTCCATGGAACCCTTCTACTCCAGTAAAAAATTTTACAAAACTTAAGGTCAAATAAGAGGTACACCATTCTGGGACTTTTGTCTAAGAGGTAATCCTCTTCCCAGAAATAACCTATGCTCTTTTCGTACCCCTACCATGTAGGGTTCTGGAATAAAAATAAACAATAGTGTTGTTTTCGATCGAAAGAAATAACAGAAAGGTCTGATTTGATATTCTTTTCTAGAAGTCTTGGTTCTTGTTGACTTTAATTTTTTGTATATATTTTTATTGAATAAATTATTATTTTATCAAATAAAAGGTACTCCGTCCTCGAACTAAGACCAAAAGTCTCAGGACAGTTCCGATTCCTTCGATTTCCGTTTTTGGAACTGAAATAAATATTGAAACTGTGACATCAGTATTACCTAAAAATGTAATTAAAACTAAAAATTTTGGTGACGTAACTTTATATTAAATAGAATTAATGACTCCACAAAAAAAAAAAAAAAAATTGGTGATGAGGGAGGAACTTAAAACGTGGACCCCAAAAGGTGACCTATCTGGAGACTTTCACTTTCACTTTCACTTCAGTGAGTCAGCACAGTCTGAGACACTGGAGTACCTGACATCAGATGGTCCGAGGAGGTAGGTACCCTAAAAGGTCCGTTCTCACGACCTCACCTAACGGTAAAGGAAGAGGTCCCCTAGAAGGACGAGGTCCTTATCTTGGGTCCAGAGGGTGTAACGTCCGTCTGTGAAATGGTAGACTCGGGGGTCCCTTCGGTGGTCCTTTCACCTATCTGCAGATGTGAGGGAACTAAATGACATCCGAAACCCAAGGGGTAGAGTTTTAATTCTAGTTACACCTGTCTAAGGTGGGTAAAAAGTCTCCGAAGATTGTGTGTGAGTCTAAATCAAACTTAATTCTTCAATTGACTACTCCCTTCGTTGTCCAAATACATAAAACAAGACACTACATAGGTGCTTTGAATCGTGTAGTGAATCGTTTTAAGTCCTCGGGTCAATTATCACCATTTTTTGGATGGACGGTTAATTCTTTACGTCCTCTATGTCCAAGCTAGGGATCCAGTCCTTCTTGGGGACGTCATCCTTTACCGTTGTACGAGGTCATAAGAACGGACCTTTTAAGGAACCTGTCTTCTCGGACCACCCGATATCAGGTACCCCAGTGTTTCTCAACCTCTGATTACTTCATTCAATCGTTCGTACTAGTCTATTTATTTACGTTACTTTGACATATCAAGAATCAAATATTAGCTGATCATAAAAAAGATTCAATGTGGACTGTCTCAGAATCTCCGGGTATTGGTTCAAGACCGTTAAGAAACTCTGAACCCAAGAGACAGAACCGATCGGTGATCTCATCGAATGTTCGATGGTGAACGATTAAACCATCGGAATTGGTGTAAGGGGTTACAAAGACCTGTATTTTAAACAGTGAACTAAAATACACCGTTATTATTTTTTAATAGTGTTTGTCAAACCATTCTAATTTATTCTTGTGTACTGTCACCCAAAATGTTCATCATTTCTATTACACTTAAATTCCTACGTATTAATGATTAAGGAACGGTTTCGTTTGTAGAAACCTAAATCTAAACATATATTTGTTGTAACGTGGCTATATTGGTTGTTTCTCTCTTTTCTGTCCCAATATACAGGGTGTAACAACTTCCGAGGACCGGGAAAACCGGACCCAAGTCAACCCAAAAAGAAAAGATGTCAAGCGACTGGATCTCTCTTCTAAAGTGTACGGGTTCCTTAACAAAGTACCCACTCCCACACCTCCGCCACAGACTAAGAGAGAAAGACTGGAAGCGTCAGTCGAAAGAGTCTTGGATTCCGACCTCTAAAGGGAGGGTACCGACTCTCCTAGCTTACGGTGGTGCGTAAGGGTTTAGTACGACACTAGAAAGACGGAGAATGCAATAGTGGTCGTTATTTATAAGACGTCGCTCTAAACTCGACTGCCAAGTCCACTACTACATGGTTCGTCACTTCTACGGTCGAAACAAGAAGACCCCAAGATAGTCTAGGACGTCACGAGTGTCCTTCCTTTAGCATAACCAAAAGAAAGAGGGAAGACAGTACTCCCGTCTACTTTGAACTTTGTTCGTTCTTCGTTTCTCTATCTCCTCCTGTAATAGTTACAGTGTATTTTTTACAGAGAGAGGGGACTGGTCTGACTTCAACCCCGACGTCCCATTCAGTGACCCGGCCTCCTTCGGATCTCCTCGGTCTCCAAAAGACCTACGAAAACTTTATTTCCAACGAACGCCCATTCCGCCCGGAGGGGTTACTGAGTCTCCTCTGCTCTTAAACTAGGGACCCAGCCTTCCCAGGAGATCTCTTCCTTTACCGTTGGGGGAGGTCATGAGAACGTTCCTCTTAAGGTTCCTGTCTCCTCGGACCGTTCGATGTCAGGGATCCCAGTGTTTCTCAACCTGTGTTGACGTCGTCGAATCGTACGTACGTACGGACACCCATTCCGTCGTCCAAATCTTTAGACCCTGGACTCTTAGAAACTCTTATCCTCCGAATCTTTACGCACGTCCTGTAATCGAATCGGAAACCTTGACTCACTCCTTTTTGACTTTTCGTTTCTCTATCTCCTCCTACAATAGTTACAGTGTATTTTTTTTACAGGGAGTGGGGTTGGTCTGACTGAAATCCAAACGTTTTACTGAAACGGATAATGGTAGGATAAAGATCGAGTAAGAGGGAGGGTCTAAATAAGTTCACCGTAAGGAGATCCCTAACCAAACGTCAGTGAGACGAACGTACTAATGGTAGATTTCTAATTGTTCTTCAAACCATGTTCTCAGAATACCCTACCTAAAATAATTTTGGGGGTAAAATGTCTACGTTGTTGACTTCGCGTTGTTCTCATTTACGAACAAATTTTGGTACGTCGAACATTTCGACCACAGTTCAAAACTTAAGTCCGTCACCCTAAGGTTTCAGATACGTAAATTAGATCAAAGAACTTTATATACTACACGTATCCACACACACACACACACACACACACATACTCAAATAGGCCCACATATCAACAACGTTTGTCAACCTGTGTTGAATCGTTGACTCGTTGTTGTATCAAAAAGAGTCATTCTTCGACCGAACTATGTCAGTATACTACACTAAAAGTCCACAGAATAGACACATCCGTGACGAGAGTTATGGAGAAAAGACTAGGACCAAGAGATCGTAAGGACAAGTACGACACTCGAAGAGTTATAAAGAAGATACATAAGGATTCAGTCTGACTAAACAAAAGTCAAGGACCGTGACTTTTTAGTACTAACTACGGTTTATAATATTTCTAATACTATATACCATGAGAAAGTTTTTAGTACAAGAGTTTATGTCCCATAGTCGGTCCTCAAGTAAAAAGACTTAAAACTCTCTCATCTTACCTCGGGAATCACCTTTATGAGACTCCGATCTGACGGAGTTTATCTGCCGGACCATGGAGTCCACCATTGCTTAGACGGACGTCACGTCCTCTGTGCCCAAGGTAGGGGCCCGACCCTTTTGCGGGGTCTCTTCCCTTACCGATGGGCGAAGTAATAAGAATGGGCCACTTAAGGTGACTGTGTCTTCGGACCGACTGATGTCAGGTACCACAGCGTTTCTCGACTAGTGCTGGCTTACTGATTGTAAACCTAAGGTCCTAAACGGTTCATGATCTACCCATGGAATCCGTTCAGTCCCCCTACATAGACACAGTCAAAGGAGTAGAATTGTATCTTTTTACTATCAAGTGTCAACTAGGAACTTGTCACAACCCTAATCCCCAGTGACTGAGAGGTACGTCCATTTTTAGGTGTATATTGAATATCAACGGAGAGATTTATATATAGCCTCTTCCGCTACCGTGGGGTGAGGTCATTAGAACGGACCTTTTAGGGTATCTGCCTCCTCGGACCACCCGACGTCAAGTGTCCCAGCATTTCTCAGCCTCTACTGACTCTCTGAAGTGAAAGTGAAAAGTGAAAGTACGTAACCTCTTCCTTTACCGTTGGGTGAGGTCACAAGAACGGACCTCTTAGGGTCCCTGCCCCCTCGGACCACCCGACGACAGATACCCCAGTGTGTCTCAGCCTGTGCTGACTTCGCTGAATCGTCGTCGTCGATTTATACATGTCAAGGAGGGATATGACTCAAGGAGACATACGCATTAAGGAAGAATAGGTACGTAAGTTGACTAGGACCTAGTATATCATGATATCATGAATGATAACCTTTTTTTCTTTATCCACCTTCTTGATTTATCTTTAAAGAGGTTTCGTTTTAAAATATCCACTTCTTTGACTACGAGTCTTTCCAGTTTCTGTAAAAGATCGGTGACTCACCATAGACTAAGAAACATTGACACCTTACATCGGTCGGTCCGAGGAGACAGGCACATTAAAAGATCCATTCTTATGATCCCGCCCAACGGTAAAAGATAAGGTCCTCTAGAAGAACTGGGACCCTGACTTGGATGTAGAGGACGTAACCTTTCACCTAAGAAATGGTGACTAGGTGGACCCTTCGGGAAACCGACCAAATAGACATAGTGTAACGTTCCGAGAAATAAGAACAGACACTCTAGAGTAAACCCCTCTTCTGTCCCAAAAAAAACGTACCCCGTGTATATAGATCTCGTAAGGGGTGAGTATATGAATGATTACTCTTATCGATGAAGAGTGGTAGACCTTGATTTGAAAAGGGTGGATGGTAGTCAGACATCGTCACTGGGGAGTGTACCCGACTCAAACTAGGAAAGGTCACAGTACCATTCTTCCCTCCACTGAAAGTGATTTTAGTTTGGAAATACGTCCTGTGACGAGATTCGTCAAACGTATAATAATGAGAAAAAGTAAACAGTTTAGGGATCTGATATTCGTTGGGACCTTGTAGGTATACCGTATAAGGAAAAACTACGTTCTTTGAATCGAAGAATCTCCAATTCTTTGAAGGAGTGTCAGTGTGTCAATAGAACTTCATATCAATCCTAACTTTTGATCCTGACAAACTGGGTTTTATTTATAACGACTATATTATACTGGTACTGGGTCAAGAGGTAAATTTTTTTCTACTGATCCTACCCTCATTTTAGTATTAAGTCAAAAATCACTCTTCAGACCGAACTACTCAAAACATATCTAATACCTTCTCTCACAGTCCTCCAGACATCGACCTTTTCTACGTCTCGGATCCTTGACAATGTCCTTTTCTTCACTTCTCATTCTGTTAAATCCGTCTCTTCACACTTGGTACAGATTCAGGTGTTCCCCACCCTAGACTTTCTACCTTCCTTTTGAAACACCTTTATCTGTGGATCCAAAAAAAGGAAGACTGAATGAAGTGAGACATACTGTCACAGGTCCAGATGAGTACAGAGATGTTTACTGGGTTAAAGTAAGGAAAAATACCACCTCATTATAAAGTGACATGTATACATGGTGCAGAAGAAATAGGTAGGGGGACAACCACCTGTAAACCCAACGAAGGTAAAGGACCGATAATACTTATTTAGACGTTACTTGTGACCCTACACACACAGAAAACCTTATCACCGACATCTCATCTTTGATTGTGCTGTAACATTTCGTTGAAATGAGGTCATTTTTATTAAATTTTTTTTTTTTATCTGTGGAGACCAAAACGTCTCCAGTGTGGAACTACGACTGAGTCTTGGTACTGATCGGGGAAGGACCACTCTCCAGTCACAGTGACGACCCGAAAAACGAAGGGGTAACGTTGTTTCAACCTCGAAGGGACACCGAGTCTACCATTTCTTAGACGGACGTTACGTCCTCTGGACCCAAGCTAGTGACCCAGTCCTTCTAGGGGACGTCTTCCCTTACCGTTGGGTGAGGTCACAAGAACGGACCTCTTAGGGGTACCTGTCTCTTCAGACTACCCGATGTCAGGTACCCCAGTGTCCCTCAGTCTGTGTTGACTCGATGATTACAAAAGTGAAAGAAAGAAACGTTTTTTCACTCCTACAGTACAGTCCTCCTTTCCCTTGACCCTATTGAGACCGAGGAAGGCACTATCCCGACTACTGAGGAAGGGTGACCCGTGCAGGAAGGAACCGAGAGACAACGAGAATGTACCAGGAGACACCTGTTTTTACTTCTGGGGTCTCGTTCTGAAGGGAGGGTGAGGACGGTAACAAGTAACTCTCGATTACCCCCGAAGGGAGGTGTACCCACTTCGTTTGGGGGTCCCTTCTACTTCTCTGAAGAACCGAGGGGGAAGGGACAGGGTCCGAGTCCCACACAAAGGTAGGTCGAAAGGAAAAAGAAAACGCGAGGACGAAACGGTACAGATGTCAGTCGTGTAAGTCACATTTTAGTACTGTCACAAGGAACCAAATTTTTCGACAAAGTTTGTATACTGAAATTTTTTTAATCACCATTCACTCGTTTATTATTCTTTTTTTATATTATTACTTTACAAATGACTTTCATAAATCCTGTGATATCATATGTAAAAGTAGATTATATAATATGTAGAGAGACAGGTAAAATAGAAAGAGGTATTCCCTTTCATAGTAAAGCAAAAGCTGACGTACCCCACAAGGCCGAGACGAGTGGTTCCGACCTGAACCACACGCAACGACAGGTTCTACACAGGGACCGTTATCTTACGACACTTTACCCCAAGACGTCAGTCTAATTAAACCCTTAGACTCAATTTGTTCTTTTCGTTCGCAGTGACGACGACTGAAAGAGACACGGAAGTTGCGCGATGTTGCATGACACGTCGAGGGTTTCCGTCTACGACGTCCGCCTATTAAACTGGTACTTCGGGGGGAAAGGGCATAAAATACTAAAGAATGTTCTAGTTAGTTCTAATCACAAGGAACCCATCCTCTCTATTCTTTGCAGTCTCATTACCCAGTTTTAGTACCAAACGTTCGAAGGTTTCTAAATCCAAGTTAAGATCGGGACGGTGATTGAACGACACAGTAAAGGGTACTCATTAAAAAGGCGAGAATCCTATTATCTGAGTGGAAACGTGAACCTTTCACCGTCCTTTACCTTTCGATACCAAAAAGATCATCAGTACACACCTACACTCTCGACCTGGTATTTCTTCCGACTCGTGACTTCTTTAACTACGAAAACTTGACACCACGGACTCATCTAAGAACTCTCAGGAAACCTCTCGTTCCTCTAGTTTGGTCAGGTAGGATTTCCTTTAGTTGGGACTTATAAGTAACCTTCCTGACTACAACTTCGACTTTGAGGTTATCAAACCGGTGGACTCCGTTTCTCGACTAAGTAACCTTTTCTGGGACTACGACCCGTCTACCTCCCGGTCTCCTCTTCCCCTACTGTCTCCTACTTTACCAACCTACCGTAGTGCTTGAGTCACCTGGAGTCAGACTCGTTAGAGGCCCTCTGTCACTTCTTGCCTTCGGACCACACGATGTCAGGTACCCCAGTGTCTGTCACCCTGTGTTGACTCACTGACTTGTTGTTTAATAAAAATAGGACTATTGAAAGTTTTGGGATTACGTGACCCTTATTCCTTCCTGTCTCCGTATTACAAGTGAGAAATTTGACAAGTAGACATATTGTCTAACGAGTCTCCACACCTGTGGAGTTCTCAAGATACTGTGGTTCAAATATTCCTAGGAGGGGGACGTCGTCTCACCAGACTACTTATTAACTCGGGACGATCCTTCCCTTTTGAAAGATCAAAAGACTATGAGACATACAAACGTTGACCGATCGAGACTATTGTGAAAATTTATTGGGGAAAGTGGAAATTCGGCCTATGTGAATGGAGGACAAATGACAAGGTCCTCAAGAGAGAGAATGATATTTTTATTTGGTCGAAATCTTTCAGTGATGATAAATAAAAAATTCTCTTATTTTCACGGGACCGATCTCGGAAGTATTAAATCTCTGATCTTCGGGATAACCACACACAGTGATACTGGATCCACCAGAGGATAGTCACCTTTCGACTAGGAAACAATATCTCATTTTAAGAGGTAGACCGAGTAGGCATAAACCCAGTGGGGTCTGGAAGGTTCTACTCTCTCAAGTACGACTTAGAATAATCGACTGACTGGTAATTGACCAGACTCATAAGTGTATACGTTTAATTTCTCCAATTACGTCATTGTTACGTCGGGCGGGTGGTCCTTCCAGATCCTGAGACACGTTTTCACGACGATCCATATTAGGTGTGATAATAAAAGAAAATGAGACTTCTAAACTACCTTCCTTATTCTGACTCCCAAAACAATTGTAAGTCCAACTCGGTTTTAACAGGGATTTATAATCCCCCGACGACAGATTGACCTCTGTATTCTTTTTTTTATCTCTTGTCAGTCACACTTCAACTTGTCATTAATACCTTGTGTATAGTGTACACGAAATTCTAATCATCTGTCTGAAGTAAGTAAATCCTTACCAAAGTACCCCTTCACCCATCTTTCTATCCACTCACAACCCAACCAGTTGTTTTCCTTTCATAAGATGGTCCCAAGAAACTAAAAGTTCCTTTTTCCTTACCTGAAGTGTTGCTACTCCAATAAAATATTTAAAGTCAATCCTTTCTTTTAAGTTGTGTAAAATCCACTGATCTTAAACTCTTTATTTCACGAAATCCTAGGACTCCACTGAGAAAGAGGTTTGAAGTTTCGTGTGAGTTTCAGGACACTTCTTAAGATCGAGTCCTGAACGGACCACCACGTTACCAATTCTGAGACACGAAGGTGACGTCCCCAGTGTCGAAACTAGGAGTCGACCCCTCAAGGCGACCTGCACTCAGACTCACTTGAGGCCCTCAACCACTACCTGTCCCTCCGGACCGCACGACGTCAAGTACCCCAGCATTTCTCAGCCTGTACTGACTCGCTGACTTGACTTGACCCCTCAAGGTGTATGGTCAAGTCAAGTCAAGTCACCGAGTCAGCACAGGTTGAGAAACGTCAGGGGTGTCTGACGTAGTGTGTTCCGAAGGGATCGATAGTGGTTGAGGACCTCCGTACATTCCACCAGACCATAAGGGGAGAGGTGAGGACCTGTGAGTATCCGTTCAGACTGAGTCAGAGAGCACCCTTATGAAGAGGAAAGAGCACAGAGGACCGTGTGTGCTCCAAATAAAAAATAGATAAATAAAAATTTTTAAATAAATAAAATTAACCTCCAATTAATGAAATGCTATAACATAACCAAAACGGTATGTAGTTGTGCTTAGGCGGTGCCCATATGTGCACAAGGGGTAGGACTTGTGGGGAGGGTGGAGGGAGGGACATGGTGGGGAGACCCAGTAGGGTCACGTGATTGGGGTTCAAACACGGGAGGGTCTCAGACGAAGGGGTCAGGACACTTTTAAGACATTAGTTCAGGGTGACCAGAGGTTTCAGTTTAAGGGATCCCCAAGAGCAGACGAACCACCGAGATACCACCCCGATTACCGCTGGAGGAGGTTCTCCCAAATACGGCGTACGAGGTACTGGAGTCAGACGACGTCAGTCTCACGGACAGGGACGTCGTCCGGTGACGACTGGGCAAGGAGGTGTCCTCTGTGAGTTTGCGAGTTTCCGCCCAGACCGAGTCAGACACGCCCCGGAGACGCAGGACCACACGGGACAAAACAAACTCGGGAGGCTCGCAGAGACCGCCCATACCCCGAACTAAGATTTGCACTAAAACGGGGAGGATGGTTGAACAACCCCGAAGAGGAAGCGGGAACCTACACTCCATAGAAAAAAAACCACCCTAGGTTGTAAGAGGACAGCTACCAACAAATCGTCCCTCAACGTTAAAACCTCAAGAGCGTCTTCTACTCGTGTGGAGGAAGCTTAGGTGGCAGAACTTATCTGGGGACCAGATAACCAGGTTCCATACTGGTTACCTCGGATTTATGATAAACCCTAAAATACGAATGGTAAGGGTGGTAGTAATTTTTTCTTTTTTTTTTTTTCTGACGAATTAGAGAAAGGAGAATATCCTGTCTTCAAATAAAAAATAGAACGGATTCGAGATGGGTCAATATCGAAGACGAAAGGTAGCCGTCTTGAAGAAAGACACACCCTTCCTGGGATATGCAGTAAACGTTGATCGGTCGGATAGCTAGCGAGGAGGCAAACGAGTCAGTACAGGTTCAGAACACTGGGGTACCTGACATCAGACTGTCCCAGGAGACAGGTACCCCAAAGGGTCCGTTCCTATGACCTCAACCAACGGTTAAGGATGAGGTCCCCTGTAAGGGTTGAGTCCTTAGTTTGCGTACAGAGGGCGTTCAGCTAACGTAACGTCCGTCTAAGAAATGGTGGTTCGGTGACATAGGTTCAGTCGGTACGGGTCCCTGACCCAGTGTTTCATCTCTCTTACGAAACAAGGTCCCCAAACTCTTGTCTGACAAATGTGGGTGTCCCTCTCCAAAAGATTGTCCCTTCGATTCCCTGTGACGATGACGTTCTACAGTACGGTTCAATTCCTTTTTCTCCCCGTCTTTGGAACTCTAACACTTCCCTCGACGGATTGGTCTCACTTGTCCACCAGACTCCATTTTGATCTTTCCTTCTCAAGTTGGTCTCATCTGTACCGAACGTTAGTTCTTTTACTGTACTTTCTTTTATTCGTGGTTTTTATATTTTCTTTTTCCTGTCACCTAATACCTGGTACCACTACCCCTGGTACAAATTCAGAACTTCACATTATTTCTGTAGTGTCAAGACGAACGACTACCTTGAAGAATTTAAAATCTAGTCGTCCGTTGGTTCGTCTTTATCCTTTCTGTGTAACACGTAACACCATTAACTGGAAGTTCTTTTCTCAGGTTAAGAAATAACTTAAAACTTTGTGGTGTCAAACTACCTTCTCCAGTCCGAGTTGAAAGTTTAAACCGAAATTACAAACGGTCTTCCGTAAAACAAATTGAAGAACGAAATCAATAAGTCAGACATCTTGTCTTCTCGTTACGAATGTAACTTCTAAACCAAAATCCCAATTGTGTTTCGCACATCCGATTATAAGTCGTATATCATCTACAAAATACATACAATTAAGGGGAAAAGGGGGATTATAAGAAATCTAGATCCAGGGATGATTAAGAGGAATAGATGGCCTTTAAAAAATTGGACACCCACCAAATTTTGAGTACAGTCCGATTTGTACTACTTTCCCTTTTAATTCCGAGAAACTCACCTCTCCTTCCGACTCTCCGACCACTATTGAATTTTGGTTGTCATTTTGTAACTCGGCAGATACGAGCAACTACTGAGACCGTAAGAAAAATAACCCATCTTTATTTCTCTTCACTGGGTCTGACGTCTCGTAATTAACAGTCTCAAGACAAGGAGCTCCTAAAAGTGAGACGCGAACAATACTCGGGGACGTTTACCTTAGGCTGAAGTGCCGAGAAGACCGTGGCGTTTTCCCTTCTAATTAATTTTAATCAATGTTTACTTCGTTACGGGAGACGGAAACACCTCAAACAACCATTTCTTTACATACCATCGTCACGAAGGACTGTGATGACTTCACTGAATCGTCGTCGTCGTCACGAAAGACCACCAGGTCACCGATTTTTAGACACGAGGGTTACGTCCCCCGGGACCCAAGTTAGGGACCAGTCCCGTGATCTATGGTATACAGTGTTGGATTTAAAGGAGTACACCGTTGATCCTGGGTCACGTCGGTTTAGTTACTTAAAAAAAAAAAAAATTTCTTTCTTTACTGTTTTCACTGATCTGGAAAGAACTTGAAAACGTTCTCGGACTTCAACAGTGAAGGTAGTAGATTGGACTATAATTATGGATAAACGGTTTCTACAAAAGAAACCGAACAAAGATACCCGAAGTGTCCTAACATTCTAGATTAATACCCCACGTTTCTTCCTTCCCCTTTTCGGATGGGGAGTAGAAGACAAACAAGGACTACGACTGCACGAGTATGAGTCAGTACACACTGAAAAACACTGGGGCACCTGACATCGGACGATCCGAGGAGACAGGTATCGTAAGAGGTCTGTTCTTAGGACCTCATGCAACGGTAGAGGAGGAGGTTCACTAGAAGGTCTGGGTCTCTAGGTTGGGTACAGAGAAAGCAGAGGACGTAATCGTCCGTCTAAAAAAAAAAAAAAATTGGTGATCATGAGAACGGACCTTTTAGGGTACCTACCTCCTCGGACCATCCGACGTCAGGCACTCCAGCGATTCTCAGTCTGTTCTGACTCGCTGAAGTGAAAGTGAAAGTGAAAGTACGGAACCTCTTCCTTTACCGTTGGGAGAGGTCACAAGAACGGACCTCTTAGGGTCCTGTCTCCTCGGACCATCGTTCGGTAGATACCCCGGCGTATCTCAACCTGTACTGACTTCGTTGAATCGTCGTCGTCGCCGCCGCCGTAGACCCTTCGGGAGCCATATCGGTCTCGAGGACCGACAGGTTCAGGAGAGAGACCTCCAGTGAGGACCTCGACACCGTAAAGGTCCTAAAAGGGGTCTAATAGTGTCTCTTGTGACTGAGGACTCTAAGTCCTGTAGCCGTCACAGTATTTTTCTTCGGGAGGGACGGTCCGGGGGAAACAAGGAGGCCAACCATCTTAGTGTCATTTATGTTGAGAGGAATGCGTCTAATTTACCAGGGACGACGAGAGAGACGAAACCAGACAATCAGTGGTTTAATTTAAGGATACAACCTTTCTAAGTCTTCGGATGTCCATCGAACCAAGTCGTTTATTATTCCTTTAGTTTGACTTTTAGTTGTATGAAGTCACGAACAATATACTTGAGTAAGGGACCTTCGATACCCCGTTCTCAATCGTATATGTTAAATAAGTTTCTAAAAATTCAAAGTCAAACATCATGGACCAGAATTTGACACGGATCTCGTCCAGAGTCATTAATATTCGACCTACTTGTCTACTTAAGACTTCTCGGGGTTTCTTAAAACGGTACCTCTAGAATTTCCGAACGTATGAAATGGAGGACTTCTGTGAGTGTGACTTCAATGTAAGTAATTTTTTTTTCAGAATTTTACAAAGAAATTGTCGAAATACCTCGATATTAAATGTATAGTATTATAAGTGGGTATATTCATGTAATAGTGACTACATCGTAAATAAGAACTGGGTTGAAAACAATATTACTTTCCTTCCTAGTCACAAAGAGACTGACTAGACATCCCCTTTGATTCCTCCAAGTTCTAGTAATAGTTCCCGAAGGGACTACCGAGTCACCATTTCTTAGACGGACGGTCACGTCTTCTGTACACAAACTAGGGACCTGTCCATTCTAAGGTATACGGTGTCTCGTTGACTCGGGGACGTGCCGTTGACGACTCGGACATGAGACCTCGGACCCTCGGTGTGATGACTTCGGGATCGTGGATTTCGGGTACGACGTGTCGTTCTCTTCGGTGACGTTACTCTTCGGGTTCGTGGTGTTCCTTCGCATCGGGGACGAATGGCGTACGTCGTTCCTTCTGGGTCGTGTCGGTTTCTATTTATGTTAATATAAATTTTTCTAATGATAGTTTCGACATTAGGTGATCCTAGGGTCTCGTGTCACGAAAGACCGTTTAGGGAAAACAGAGTCTTGGGGGACCCGACAAAAACGGAGAACCTTTGGACCCGGAGACCGTCCCCTCGAGGGGGATGAGAGTCCAACACCCTACTTTCTGACCGACACCAGAATCACTTACCTCCGGGATATGGATGTCTGTGTGAACTCTCAAAAATAGACTTCTCGGATTTCCTAGCGTTAGTCCTCACAAATTTCACATCTAAGGACCCAAGGTGGAGATTTAAGGACCGAGTTCTACCGACTGAACCCGGGTTCCTCTGACATAAAATAAATAAATAATTGTGTTTAAATAAATAAAATTACCCTCCAATTAATGAAATGTTATAACATAACCAAAACGGTATGTAATTGTACTTAGACGGTGTCCATATGTGCACAAGGGGTAGGACTTGTGGGGAGGGAGGAGGGAGGAACATGGTAGGGAGACCCAGTAGGGTCATGTGGTCGGGGTTCGTAGGTCATAGTACGTAGTTTTGACCTGACCACTAAGTAAAGTATATACTATAATATGTACAAAGTTACGGTAAGAGGGTCTAGTAGGGTGGGAGCGGGAGAGGGTGTCTCAGGTTTTCAGACAAGATGTGTAGACACAGAGAAAACGACAGAGCGTACGTCCCAATAACAATGGTAGAAAGATTTAAGGTATATATACACAATCATATGACATAACCACAAGAAGAAAGACCGAATGAAGTGAGACATATTATCCGAGGTCAAAGTNACTTAAGAAAAATTACCGACTCATTATGAGGTACCACATATACATGGTGTCGAAAGAATAGGTAAGTAGACGACTACCTGTAGATCCAACGAAGGTACAGGACCGTTAATATTTGTCACGACGCTACTTGTAACCCCATGTACACAGAGAAAGTTAAGACCAAAGGAGCCACACATACGGGTCGTCACCCTAACGACCCAGTATACCGTCAAGATAAAGGTCAAAAAATTACTTAGAGGTGTGACAACAGGTATCATCGACATGATCAAACGTAAGGGTGGTTGTGACATTCTCCTAAGGGAAAAGAGGTGTGGGAGAGGTCGTAAATAACGAACATCTGAAAACCTAGTGTCGGTAAGACTGACCGCACTTCACCATGGAGTAACACCAAAAGTAAACGTAAAGAGACTATTACTCACTACAATTCGTAGAAAAGTACACAAACAATCGGTAGACATACAGAAGAAACCTCTTTACAGATAAATCAAGAAACCGGGTGAAAAACTACCCCAGCAAATAAAAAGACCTTAACTCGACGTATTCAACGAACATATAAAAACTCTAATCAACAAACAGTCAACGAAGTAAACGATAATAAAAGAGGGTAAGTCTTCCGACAGAAAAGTGGAACGAATATAAAAGGAAACAACACGTCTTCGAAAATTAAAATTAATCTAGGGTAAACAAATAAAAACGAAAATAAAGGTCTTAAGACCCTCCACCCAGTATCTCCTAGGACGACACTAAATACAGTCTCTCACAAAACGGACACAGGAGGAGATCCTNAACATATAAAAACTCTAATCAACAAACAGTCAACGAAGTAAACGATAATAAAAGAGGGTAAGTCTTCCGACAGAAAAGTGGAACGAATATAAAAGGAAACAACACGTCTTCGAAAATTAAAATTAATCTAGGGTAAACAAATAAAAACGAAAATAAAGGTCTTAAGACCCTCCACCCAGTATCTCCTAGGACGACACTAAATACAGTCTCTCACAAAACGGACACAGGAGGAGATCCTCAAAATATCAAAGACCAGAATACAAATCTAGAAATTAGGTAAAGCTCAAATAAAAACACATACCACAATCTTTCACAAGATAAAAGTAAGAAAATGTTCACCAACTGGTCAAAAGGGTCGTNAAGAAAATGTTCACCAACTGGTCAAAAGGGTCGTGGTGAACAATTTCTCTAACAGAAATTAGGTAACATATAAGAACGGAGGAAACAGTTTCTATTCCACAGGCATCCACGCACCTAAATAGAGACCCAAAAGATAAAACAAGGTAACTAGATATAAAGACAGAAACACGGTCATGGTATGACAGAACTACTGACACCGAAACATCATCTCGGACTTCAGTCCGTTCAACTAAGGAGGTCAAGGTAAGAAGAAAGAGTTCTAACGAAACCGATAAGCTCCAAAAAACATAAAGGTATGTTTAGAACTTTAATAAACAAGATCGAGACACTTTTCATGACAACCATAGAACTATCGCTAAAGTAACTTGGATGTCTAACGAAACCCATCATATGAGTAAAAGTGATATAACTAAGAAGGTTAGGTACTTGTACTATATAAAGAGGTAGATAATCACTGGTGTCACGTCATTCTAATCTAAAGTTAATGTCCTCTTTTTGATAATTTTTAAGGTTGTATACCTCCGACTTGTTGTGTGACGACTTATTGGTTGTTTAGTGTCTTCTTTATTTTTTCTTTAGTTTTATACATATCTTTGCTTACTTTTACTTTTATGTTGTTGAGTTTTGGACACCCTGTGACATTTTCGTCACGATTCCCCTTTCAAGTATCGTTATGTCCGTATGGAGTTCTTTGTTCTTTTTTCAGTTTATTTATTGGATTGAGACGTGGATTTCGTTGATCTTTTCCTTCTTTACCTCTTGGGGTCTCAATCATCTTCCTTTCTTTAGAATTTTTAATCCCGTCTTTATTTACGTTTTCTTTGTTTTCTCTTTTTATTTTTTCTTTGTTTTCTCTGGTATCGTNTACGTTTTCTTTGTTTTCTCTGGTATCGTTTTTAGTTGTTTCGGTTTTCGACCAAGAAACTTTCCTATTTATTTTAACTGTTTGTTAATCGGTCTGAGTAGTTCTTTGTTTCCTCTTTTTAGTTTAGTTATTTTAATATTTACTTTTCCCTCTCTAGTGTTGTCTGTTGTGTCTTTATGTTTCCTAGTATTCTCTGATGATAGTCGTTAATATACGGTTATTTTACCTGTTACACCATCTTTACCCGTTTAAGAATCTTTTCATGTTGAAAGGTTTTGACTTGGTCCTTCTTTATCTTTTAGAATTGTCTGGGTAGTGTTCGTACCTTTAACTTTGACATTAGTCTTTAGAAGGTCGTTTGTTTTCGGGTCCAGGTCTACCGAAGTGTCGACTTAAGATGGTTTTTAAAGCTCTTCTCGATTGTGGATAGGATGAGTTTGAGAAGGTCTTTTAACGTCTCCTTTCATTTGAAGGTTTGAGTAAGATACTCCGGTGGTAGTGGGATAATGGTTTTGGACTGTTTCTACGGTGTTTGATGTCCGGTTATAGTGACTACTTGTATTTACGTTTTCAGGAATCGTTTTAAGATTGTTAGTCTTAGGTTGTTGTGTAATTTTTCTAGTATGTGGTACTCGTTCACCCGAAATAGGGTCCCTACGTTTATAAGAAGTTATAGACGTTTAGTTAGTTACATTATATGGTGTAGTTGTTTAACTTTTTATTTTCGGTATACTAATAGAGGTATCTACGTCTCTTTCAGAAACTGTTTTAAGTTGTAGGTAAATACTATTTTTGAGAGGTCTTTCGTTCTTATCTTCCTTGTATGGAGTTGTATTATTTCGATATATACTGTTTGGGTGTCGTTTGTAATAGGAGTTACCACTTTTGAACTTTCGTAAAGGGGATTTCAGTCCTTGTTCTGTTCCCACGGGTGAAAGTGGTGATGATAAGTTGTATCAAGACCTTCAAAACCGGTGTCGTTAGTCTCGTCTTTTTCTTTATTTTTCTTACGTTTAACCTTTTGTTCTTCATTTTGAGAGTGACAAACGTCTACTGTACTAGGAGATGTATCTTTTGGGATTTCTGAGGTGGTCTTTTAATGATCTCGATTAGTTACTTATATCATTTCAACGTCCTATATTTTAGTTGTGTGTCTTTAAGGAACGTAAGAATATGTGATTATTACTCTTTTATCTTAATCTTAAATTCCTTTGTTAAGGTAAGTGGTAACGTTACTTTTCTTATTTTATGAATCCCTATATGGATGGATTTCTTTGATTTCTGGANTAATGATCTCGATTAGTTACTTATATCATTTCAACGTCCTATATTTTAGTTGTGTGTCTTTAAGGAACGTAAGAATATGTGATTATTACTCTTTTATCTTAATCTTAAATTCCTTTGTTAAGGTAAGTGGTAACGTTGCTTTTCTTATTTTATGAATCCCTATATGGATGGATTTCTTTGATTTCTGGATATATATCTTTTGATATTTTGTGACCATTCTCTGACATATTTTTTTGTTCTAGGGTTCTCCTAAGTTCATAACCACCAGGGTCTCTTAGGACTCACAGGGAACCTGTCGTTCCTTTAGTTTGGTCAGTTAGGATTCCCTTTAGTTGACACTTATAAGTAACCTCCTTGATTACGACTTCGAGGTTATGAAACCGGTGGACTACACTTCTCGGTTGAGTAACCTTTTCTGGGACGACGACCCTTTCTAACTCCCGTTCTCCTCTTCTCCCGTCGTCTCCCACTCAACCAATCTGTCATAGTGACTGAGTCTCCTGCACTTAAATTCGTTTGAGTCCCTCTATTACCTCCTATTTCCTCGGACCCAACGATCCCACATATCCCAACGTTTTTCAACCTGAATAAATCGTTGAGTTGCTCTTGTTGTCTCTGATAAAATGAGACTCTGATAAAACTCTCTGTGACTTACTTAAATATCGTTGTAGTCTTAACAATACACAACTTTTACAAATAAGGTAACTAGATTCGTCTAGATTAAAATAGATGGATTGTACCGGGAAGACCCCGTAGATTAATTTATGTGTAAATGCGTGTCCGTACTTTCTTTTCAGTTCGATTTGTACCTATGTATTCCTTTTCATTAAATTTATGTATATCAAAAGAACACTTTTATTAAAAAAATCTTACTACGGTATAGAATAAGTTCACATAGAACTTTTATAATCGACTCGGATCCAGGGACGATCCTTTACTTATCTTCCCTTTAAATTCGGAGACTTTATTTTTTGTTTTTTTAGGTCACTGACTCTCAGAGGTCGAGGGAATCAATTCCGTCCTGAAGGATCCTTATTAATCGAAACTTTTTTTGTTAACTTTATCTTCAACTTCTGGTGATCGACTACTCGGACGAAACACATAAATACATAAGACGGCCCAGAAACGTAACTTGAAAGACGGATCCTTTTTACACGAAAATAAAAAAACAGGGTCGGAGGGGAAAAGAGTGTCTCGAGGACGGCACGGTTCTCTCTATACTTTTTCCGGTTCACTAGACTACAACTTCGACCTTCTTTATAGAGGGAAGGTCACTGGAAGACTCTATTACTCGTCTATACCAAAAGATTATATTTTCTTTATTTAGTTATCTGGAAAGTCCCTCGGCCCCGGTATTGTCACCTCAGGTTCTGGTAGTTAGCGTTTTCGTTTCCCGTCTCCGTGAAAAGGGACATCTAGTCACAATCTGATGTTGTTCCGTCATCTGTGAGGGGTCTCGGTCCCTCCCCGATTTTCTCTCGGAGAAGGAGGAGGAGGGGGCGGGACCCTCTTTTGAATGTGGTGGCGTCTTGCAAAGAGATCGACAATAAAAGACAACTAACTCGATTTTGTATCAAAACTCTCTACCCAACGTGTGTGACGTCCGTCTAAGAAATGGTAGTCTCGGTAGTCCCTTCAGGACAAAGGAAATCGAATAAAAATCACAAAACGATACTTAAGAAGAAATCTGTGTCTCCGTATAGAAGGACAACTAGACATCTCGAGAAGAGGAGACGAGGTCCAAAAGCGGACGTTGGCAACCAGGGAGACGTCTCCGTACAAATCCCTGTCTCGATGGTTCACAGTCCCGGAACATCCAGTAACCCCCGTAGAGACAGGATCTTGATAACGATGTGTGTACCATCGTTTACCAACAATAAACGTATCATAGTATTATACGGTTGTTCTTGTTTCCTACTAGATACAAGTTAAATCCTTGCTACAGACCACAAAATTCTTAGTAGTGTATCTATTAAAACTATAATGTTGACGACAAATGACTATAGATCCACAATCTGTATCATAGTGGTTGAGTTACCTGTACTTAAGCTCGTTTGAGACCCTCTGTCACTCCCTGTCTCGTCACTCCCTGACATTTTTTTTGAACCAAAAATGTCAGATACCCCAACGTTTCTCAATCTGTAATGAATCGTTGACTTGTCCCAAAGGGACCACCGAGTCTGTAATTTCTTAGACGGAAGTCACCCCCTCTGGTCCCAAGTTAGGGACTCAATCCATCTAGGGGACTTCTTCCCTTACCGATGGGTGAGGTTATAAGAACGGTCCTCTTAAGGTACTTGTCTCCTCGGACCGATGTCAGGTACCCCAGTGTTTCTCAACCTGTGCTGACTCACTGATTGTGAAAAATCGTTAACTTGTCGTTACTTTGTAGAAAGATTTATATACTTGGGAATTCCTCCCAAACAATAACCTGGGTAGTATGTTTACCACAATATCTCCGAGACATGTAAAGTTACTGGACTTGACCCATTGTGTTTACCTTCTATAATTCACTTCGTATAAAGTAAATCCCGACATACTGGGTTTCAGATAAGAAAATTCGTAGCAAGAGACGTGTCCTTCTCTGTAGTTATTTACCAGATATCTTCCTCGAAACCTCTTAGTCTTTGATAGGGAGGCTCCTTCGAGTCGGTAAAGACCTGGAAAACATCTACTGGTAAACCTACCTATTGAACAAGGTTCACTCTCCCGTGTCTTTCGAATCATAAAAGTACATTTATGATACCAGGAACAGTCTAAAGTCTTTAACATGAACTAAGGGGAAGGGAAGATGGGTAAAATAGAATCGTTTTTAACATACATATGTATATAGGGATAAAAACCTGAAGGAAGGGTAGTTCCAGTGGTGTCTCGTGACTCATCTCAAGGGAGACGATATGTCCTCCAGTAACAACTCAACAGATAAAATGTGTACGGACGCACGTTCGATTCAGTGAAATCAGTACAAGTTGAGACGTTGGGGTACCTGACATCGAGTGGTATGGGGGGCAGGTACCCTAAAGGGTCCGTTCTTATGACCTCACCCAACGGTAAAGGAAGAGGTCCCCTAGAAGGACCGGGTTTCTAGTTTGGGTGTAGAGAATATAGAGGGGAAGTGATGGTCCACCTAAGAATGGTGATCGTGGTGGACCCTTCGGGTAAAAATATATACCATCACATATATACGGTCAGGATTGGAGGGTCACGTAGGGTAGGGGAGGTCTGAACATAAATTTATAATAAAAATATTCACTCTAATGTGTAGAAAAGAACAATTATACCATCTGTATATAGAACCTTACGACGGAATTTTAGTCACTCTTTGTTATCGAATTTTCTTTTTTGTTTAGTATTTGTCTCCGAATGTGTCTAAAGAAGTTTATTTTGACAACAAAATTAATGTCCAGGATATTAAAACGTGTACGAATAAAGTATAATTTTTGACTATAAGCTAAATACCTGGTGAGAATGTATAAATAGACATTATTAGAAGGAATTCCTTGTGTAATAATGGAACCAAGTTACACACTATATACCTTATTTAATTGAAAATAGAGTAGGATAAGACACTTAGTGTGAAGGTAGGGTCACCGGGCTGAATCACTCCTCAATTACATGGTATCCACCCGTAAGACCTTGGAAGAGGTTAGAGACACATACCGTAACGGTACTACCTTTGGTTTTTCGATTTACTTCGGTAGTCTCAAAATTCATCAATAACGTAATTGAGTCTGGAGACCAGGGTAGTTGAATAGATAAAGTCAAAAGGACCTAAAGACGAATAGGTAGAAAGGTCAGAGTAACTTTGGTCATACACATCGGACACCTAAACACCAAACGACCGACGACTTCGTTTTGTCTACACAAAGACTTTATATAGAAGTAGACAGATCCAAAAATCCTGTTCCAGTAAGTAGAACACAGACCATTCTTCCTAGAGATCCGTAAAGGGGCCCATTACCCAGACTAAGTGTACTACACTACTTTCCTCCCCATCTACCTAAGAAGTGAACAGTGATGAAACGTTCTAGGGTACCAGATCCCTCTTCCTTCTCAATCCGTGGGATTCAGGAGGAGGGTCAAAGTCCTGAGTCTCTGACCCGTATTTCACAGGGATACGGGAGAAATGACAGTATTGAAGGGTACACCGTGACCCCTATTTCTCGGGCGGACGGTTACGTCCTCTGTATTCTTTGAACCCGAGTCAGGGACCCAACCCTTCTAGGGGACGTCTTCCCGTACCGTTGGGTGAGGTCATAAGAACGGACCTCTTAGGGTACTTGTCTCTTCTGACCACCCGATGTCAAGTATCCCAGTACTTCTCAGCCTGTGTTGGCTTGACTGAATCGTGTGTGTGTGTGTGTGTGTTTCAGACTGTAATTCCCACTGTCGAAATAGGTGGGAGGTTCCTTATCTGTGTGACCCTTGATATAAGTCTCTCTTTCCTTTACTCTACTTTGGTTTGAGACATCAGGTTGGGAAGACACAAAATACTCCTCACCGATAAAACCCCGATAAAAAAAGTCACTGACGTAAAGAGTTGGCTTGTAGTTCCTGTTTACTAAATCTATTCCCTGTCATTTAACCGTCTTAATTACCTGGTCTTATAACATTATAAGGTATGTTTTAAAACGTCGTAAGTGTGTATTTTAGAGGATTCGTACCTTATTGGTTAGATAGAAAGGAAGAAAGGAGAGAGAGAGGGGAAGAAGAAGGAAGGAAAGAAAGGAAGTCGGGAAGGTTTTAGTTCCGTGACAAATGTTCTCTGATAGGATAGACGAAGAGGGACTGTTGAGGAAGGAACATAATTTTTTTTTTTTAAAATAATTTCAAAAAAGGACGTGGTACACACAGAGAACGAATCTGAGGCCAGAGGGACGTAGAACCAGAACAGTTCCCCAAATGAACAAGAGACACTGGTCCGTCTACATTTGTTGAACTCTCTTTCCTGAAGACAGAAGGAGGACGAGGACACGGGATGCGACCTTCAAGAATGATTTTAGAACAACTCTTAGAATGATTCGTACGACAACAAGTGAAGTTGTGTTCCCTCTGAAGTAGTATTTTTGCCGTAGTGTTGAAATGGAAATCGTCTCGTTATAGATAGTGTGATTTAATACTACGTAAGTTTAAAATAATCGATAGAAATTTATATTATATTGTAAAGTACAGACACGTCTAAATTCGTGATAATAAAAATTTTACTCAAGTTGTCGAACTTCTCCTGTAAACAGAAACTCCCCTTAAACACAAATAAAGTTGAATCTCTTCGGTGGAATTAATTATTAGGGTATATATATAAAAAAAGTGTATACACACCGTAGTAACTGTGATGCCTGTACTCAAACTCGTCCGAGACCCTCTAGCACTTCCTGTCCCTTTGGACCGCACGATATATCAAGTACCTCAGCGTCTCAGTCTGTACTGAATCACTGAGTTGTCGTCGTTTACGATCGAAGGTGTCAATCTGACGTTCTAGGAACCCCCTTTTTAGGGTGCTTAGTGTACAAAAAACTTCAGGTCCCGAGGTTCCTTACATTCACTACGAGTCTGTCATAGATAACCAATTACCATGACAGTGGCCCACACACGACTCCAGAGCCAAAGGAGAAATGAGACATCACCGAGTTCCTACCTCCCCAGAGACACCCGTCACCGTCTTTCTTCCGTACGTAAAGTTGAGAGAGCACAGACAAGGACCCAGGTTTCCCGAGGAGGAACTCGAAGGACGTCCCGAAACTACAGGTGTGGGGAGGGTTACTTACGGGGCACGTAGGACTTCCGTAGTCGGCCCGGAGCGGGGTCGCAGCAGGAGGCGAGGCTACAAGCTAACGCCGGTACGTCAAAATAACGAGGACTATCGTGATTATAGCGACGTATTTCACCAAAGAAACAAGAGTAGGAAAATAGGAGGGTCGTCACGACTGGAAAGGCAAACGGGTAAAACGTTCAAGGTAGTTTTTTAGGTTAGGTAGGAACAAAAACGGACCGGCACTACTGGGAGGGAGGAAGGGGAGGAAGAGAGGGGAGAAAGAATCTAGGAAAAACAGGGAGAAAGTCGGAAAACTAAAATAAAAGAAACGGTACCGAGTAAACCTCGGAAGGATCGTGTTTCTCTTCTTCGGATCCTGTGATTCAAACTCTAAATAGTCTTTGGAAAGTGACGTTTTACTACCGTACCCTTTAACATAGTAGGTACATGAACTCCTTCTCTGTCTCCTGCCCCTCTTATGAATACACGCCTACCTAAAAGTATGAGCACAGACGATATTCTTCTATTTTCACTTTTTATTTTCCTCCCTCTTTCTATTCCTTTCCGCTTACTTTCACTCCTACCTATTGGATTCCAAAATCCGACAGAGAGATCCTTTAAATCTTCGACCAAGAAGGACAGGGACACGTTTTATCTTATTTTTGTAAGTTATTTGGTATTTCACTCTTTACGTCTTTTAAGATAGGACACAAAGGAAAGTTCAGGTCTAGTAGTAATACCGACTCCTAGTCGTTTTGTCATCGTGTCTCTTAGAGACTCTTTTGTTCGGAAAAGAAAACCTAAATAAAAAACGAAATAAAGTAATAAAAAACGAAAACCTGTGTACAGTACACCCGGAATGAACTGGTCCCTAATTCGGGGAACGTAACCTTCATGTATCAGAATTGGTGGTCTAGTCATCCCTTCAGGTAGAAACCCCAGACCTCACTCGTTCCTAATATCCTTTTACTACGTTCTTTCCAATGTCAGGACCTTGTTTGTCTCAAAGGACGGAAGAAGTTAAGGATCCACCGAGTCATCATTTCTTAGACGGACGGTTACGTCCTCTACACTTAGACTAGGAACTCGGTCCTTCTAGGGGCCCTTATCCTTTACCGTTGGGTGAGATCATGAGAACGGACCTTTTAAGGTACCTATCTACTTAGACCACCCAATGACAGGTACTCCAGTACTTCTCGACCTGTCTTCACTCACTGACTTGTACATACGTACGGAAGAAGTTCCCCGTCCTCCGTGGTTATGGTAAAGAATTTATAGAAAAGAAAAAAAGTCGTCATTTGATGGCAAGTAAAACATAATCGAGGGTTTAACGGGAGAAACCCACAAGAAGGGTCTAACCGACAGGAGGGGAGACATGGGTCTATATGAATGAACGAGTAAACAGAATCAAAACACACGTTCAGTTGAAGAAGAGAGTTCGGAGACAACGAAAAGTGCGAAAGGGTGGACCGACAACTTCCACTTGCTCGAAACGAACTAAAATGGAAAGATCGAGAGTAGAGGTGTGTCGGTGACGACCTGAGGCACACCATACACGACCGAAAAGTGACAACTGACTGAAGACAGGTCGTACCTTGAAGAACGAAGTGGGTTTGATTCCTCTACTCTCCGCCATTCCCTCTCTTCTTACATGGTTCTGATAGTCCGTCAGGAGTGTGTGTGCCTGAACAAAGGATTCGCTACAGGGGATTTTATTCTACAGGTAATTTCACTGTTACTTTCTACGGGTCTCTGACCCTAAAGGATGTGACAAATCGGGTCTCACGTCAACGAAACCTATAATACGACAACAAAGAGAACCCTCGTTGTATAGGAGGTTCCCGTGGACCTGTGTATGACTACTACTATCCCAGTTAACATTTAAAAGTACTTCTGACCTCCCGACTTACCTATTTTAATCGAAAGTTACGGACTAAGACCCTTACTGCCTACGGGACTTTATATGTTAATTTTCATATAAAGTAGAGTATGTTACTCTATACAGGGGGTGTTTTAAGGTAATTAAGGGGTAAAATTTTTACGTGCGTGTATTTTCTTCCGACGTATCGGTAAAAGAGTGTTTTAAAGGTCCGAGGTCCATCACGAGTCTACAAGTCAGCACAGGTCGAGAAACACTAGGGTACCTGTCATCGGGTGGTCCGAGGAGACAGGTACCCCAAGAGGTCAGTTCTTATGATCTCATCCAACGGTAAAGGAGGAGGTCCTTTAGAAGGGTTACGTCTCTAACTTTGACTCAGAGAACATAGAAGACGTAACCGTCCGTCTAAGAAATGGTGATCGTGGGGGAACCTTCGGGGTCCGAGGTCCATTCACAACGAGACCTTAGAAGATTAGGGAAAAGGTCTCAGGTAAGTAAGAGGGTACATGAAAGAACCCGTTGGGAATACACACTGGTATCCGCTAAACCAACAATCATTCTACCTATTTCGGGGACCGGGAGATCTGAAAACAGGTCCACTCTCTACACTTGATCTGTCTCTAGGACGAAAAGGTACAATACTCACAAAATTCTTTCCTTCACACCCTGAGATACCCTTACACACCTTTCCTAAACTCGACCTAATCCCATCAGTCCCTTCTGAAAGGACTTCTTCATGAAGGATTTACCTCTACACTCCTACTCGTCCTCTAGTCTTCACTCTCTCCCTCCCGTATCCCACCCCAGACGTACACCTTCTCGGGACTTCCCCCGTCGACTTCGTTGTGTGAACTTGTACACTCCGACTAACTAAGTTCTTCGGAAGTCCTTCTCGATGAGGTATACGACCCAGAACCGTCTATCTGTCTACTTCCGTTACGCCCTGTTTATCCGACTCGGATAGAATATTTATTACTCAAGTCTGAGATATTTCTCCCGTTAACCTTCAGGAATCCCGAAATTTTTGTTCCTGTGACCGTTAAGTCTATGTAGGAGACAGGTATCAAACCGGGTATTACTCACCTAATTTCAACTTAGGTCAAGTCAAGAGGATAGAAAAAAGAGGGGTAGGAGGTGAGTAAGGTATACCTCGATTAATACGGTGTCGTCGAAGGTCTCACGACACGGAATAGAACCCAAAACTTTAAACAAGTAATCCGGTTCTTAAATAACTATTGATAATTGTCGTATTCTAAACGGGACGCAAATATTTAAGTCTAGGGAGAGACCTACGGATCCGTTTAAATAAGTACTTATTGGAATCTACGACAGAGGACTCTGACGTATCTCTTTCGCAGTACAATAAAAGTCTAAAGAGTACATTCGAACTACCACGCCAAGAATGAGTCAGAGTCGTTGGTCTCAAAGAGGTACAAGAAAGTGAAATAAGAACATCGTCCCGATGTCCACTCTACTTACCCATCCTAACCATAAAAGAAAGGGTGTCAATTCCCTTATCTAGTAAAGGAATCGATAGTCGAATTTCCGAGATGATACCTGATCAACAAACAACAAATCAATTCAGGACAGACTGAGAAACACTGGGGTGTGTGACATCGGCGATCCGAGGAGACAGGTACCCTAAAAGGTCCGTTCTTATGACCTCACCCAGCGGTAAGAGAAGAGGTCCCGTAGAAGGGTTGGGTCCCTACCTTGGACGTAGAGGACGAAACCGTCCGTTCACGATATGGTAACTCGATGGTCCCTTCGGGTACGATACTCGATCTTCTCACTGGGTAAATTATCACTTGGTGACAATTTCACTTTACGTCAAAGGTACTGGTAAAGAAAACTAGGGGAGTTACCGTGAGAAACCTTCTTAAACGGTCGAGACTAAAATACTTCTGCTTTGGTTCCGAGACACCCCAATTCGCTGACAGGTCACAAGTGTGACGACGTCCTTCCCCGGACTCTCACCCGAGAACAGATTGTGAGTCTTTACTTAACAGGTTCCTCTGTGTGTACGATTGTTTCTTTCTTTGAAATAATTCTTTCCGGGGGACCCACCTCTCATCCTTCCATTTCCTTGGGACCTCTTGACGAGACGGGACACCGAGTGTCAGAGTCCAAAATGCCACTACCCAAATCAAACGTCTAACAGAAACAGGTTAGTGAGACTGAGTCCCAGGAAGGACCAGTACGTGCGTAACGAGTCGGTTCTATCAAGGTAGCTCTTCCTAAGACCCTCCAACCATCCTGTACACCTGACCACAAATGAAGACCAACCACCACCGGGTAATCAAGGCACAAGGAATGGTCCTGGAGGACAGTATTAGGTTGACCACGTTTACCAAGGACACCATGGACCGGCCTCACCCGTCAAAACCAGTCATCAAGGGGATTGTAGTATCGAGACTTTACGGGAACCTTTTGGCTTTTATTTTACCTACACAAACCAGAGTTACTGTTTACTAGAACAGAGAGGTGTGAATAAACCCAGTAATAGTGGTAAGGACTTTCAACAGAACCGCTACAGGGAGACCAGGGAACCCGAAAGATAAAAAAAGGGAGGTCAGAGGAATAGACCAGGTAGTACGGAGCTATTTGAGTAGACATCAAAGATCAGAACCCGGTGATCACGAAGACGGTAATTCCCGAGAAACGAGAATGTGCTATCACATCGTCCTTTATTTACGTCTAGACTTAAAGCCTTTGGACACAAGAGAAGGACTGAGGCTGGAACGTGTTACATTCTACTCACTAAGACCCGTAAAGTAAGGTGAAACTCCTCCGAAAGTACCGGGGTAGAGACTACGTCTCTAATCGTAAGATGAAGAAATGAATTTTACTTCCCTCTAGAATTCTGTCCGTCGGTAGTCCCGAAAACTTCATGATGAAGTCATAAATAAAACTGAAGTTCAGTCATAGGAGTACTGAAGGTTCACAAGAATACTAATTTTTGTTTTTGATTCGATACCGGAACTTCCGGGAAGTACCAGGTGTGGGGACGTGTAGGGGTAAACTATAGGGATCTGGCAAATAAAGAACACGGGGTAAAGATGACCAAAGGCAAACAAAGAATTTTATGACGTTCGAAGGAGGACGACTTTCCGAAAAGAGTATCAGAGAGAAACGGTACTATGGAGAATGGTGGGAGATCAATTGTAGATGAGTAAGGAGACAACGTTGGTTACTCGTGAAGGAGTTCCCTCGTGAAGGATCGGGGATCTTATCGGAACCGATGACACACGAGAGTATCATGGCACATAGTAAGGAGACATTGTCACCAGTCAGCACGGACGTTTCAACGAAGTGAACACAGGTTGAGAGACGTTGAGATACCTGGTATCGGGTGGTCCTACGAGACAGGTACCCTAAGAGGTCCGTTCTTACGACCTCACACAACGGTACGGGAGGAGGTCCTCTAGAAGGGTTGGGTCCCTAGCTTGGGTACAGAGAATGCATAAGACGTAACCCTCCGCCTCAGAAATGGTGATCACGGCGGACCCTTCGGGATTGTCACCGGTATCAATAAACGTAAATCGCAACACTAATTGACTAACTACAGATAGAGTAAGTGACCTAGTATTTGGGCTACTACCTCTGGTTTAGACGAAAACACTTAAGAACATTAGAGCCATTGACCGTGAATCCACGAGTCACCATGGACGACTTCAACCTTACTCGCGAGACTTGATATCATACCCGCTAAGTCAACGGGAACTTGACAGGACCAGGACGGTAGTTCCTAGGTGAAAAAAACAGAACAAAAACAACACAAAAAAAAATAACTTTATAACGAGTTATTACACAATTAAAGACGACATGTTGTTTCACATAGTCGAAACATGTATATGTATACAGGGGAGGGAGAACTTGGGGGAAACGACGAGGGGGGTGTTAAGATGGGGAGACCTAGTAGTGTCTCGTGGCTCGACTTGGACACGATGTGTCGTCGAGGGACGATCAATAGATAAAATGTGCACCATGACATGTATACAGTGAGTCAGAGGGTTAAGTGAGGTGGGGATGCAGGGGATGGCACAGGTGTGTGGGTAAGAGAGACAGACGGGATACAGTGTCCCGCGTGTACCTTAGTTCCTGGGTGAAAATAATCTTAAATTTGATTATGAAGTATTCTGGTCTCTCATACCAGTCTAAAATATATCTAAAGATACTTCATTCCCTCAAAATTTAACATACAAAGCCAAGTCTAGTTAAGTTTTGAGACATAAATTAGGTTTGGTAACGTCTTAAGAACAAATCAAGTACGAAAGATTTATGATATCCTAACTAAATACAAATAATTTCAGTCAACCGATCACCTTTCACTTGTAATGTCCTCTTTCGTACATCCCAATCAAATGATACCACCGATATTCAGATCCAAGATCGTAGTCTGGAGAAGTCTAGTTTATGACGTATCAGTATCCACTGGAACACATTTAATAAATCAAAGGAAGACAAAAGAATGAACATTTTATTTTTTTTTTATCGTTGCAGGTAGATTTTAACTATTCTTATTTTATTTTTTATTAAAAACGTTTGACGTATCGTATCGGGACCTGTATTTCATTCCTAGGTCACTCATAATCCAGAATGTACTAAATCCCTAATTGCATCATATAATAATTTAATAATTCCTTTATTATTTATAAGTAACTACACGAAACCATAAAAAACTTTTGGTTTCCGGGATATAAAAACGTTATGAAGGTCATCTTTCAGTACTAAAGTTACTAAAGATCTGTAAGTAACTTTTATAGGCATGTCTTTGAACTTTCTGTAATTGTAGAAACTGTCTTTTGTTCCTTCAGTCAAGAAAATCCCTTCTTTTCTAGAACTACTGAGGTGAAAAAAAAACTACTAGGAGTGTACGAAGATTAAAGAGAAACGGGTGGTACCCTTGTAAAAAGGAGTAGTGAAAAATTTTAGTGTTTGTGAGGGTGTAGAACAGACCCAAGAATACCTTTGGAATATGGAAAAGAATTTCACCACGTCCGTCCATAAGACTGTAAACCTTTTTACTCGAAGTACCAATAAAAATCTGAGTTTATCGTCGTCGTCCAAAGGTAGAAATCCTTGACATCCTTGGGAGGGAGGGAATACAGACCCTGTTCCATTACTGAAGTTACCTCATTACCGAAACGGTAAGTATTTGAAATAGGGTGGCTACTGATGGATGGAGGAATCACCAGAAACATAATACGATAAAACAGAAAAATCATAATTCTCGTCCTCCGGGGTCAACAAGAAGTGTAAACTAGTAAAAAAGAAGAAGTTGATCTTCTTTTACTCTTCGTCCCCGTCCAATGAGAGTACCGATTTAACAAGGACGATTATTTTGATGTCCTCGACATGTAATCCTACAGAAGGTATTTAGTCGGAACCCCTCTTAATCCACGACTCTCTACCTCCTTGCTACAAATTAGTAGTGAACATCCTTTAGTAATCGACGTGTGGGAGTAAGGCGATGAACGGGTAAGTAGTAAGTGGTCAGCGAGTAAAAGGGGGTCTGGTAATTGTAAAGAGTTGCTGAAAGATTTACGTCTCTTTTTGGCGTCTTCCCCACTTCCTACCCCCCTGTAATACCTTTGTGTGTTGACTCTCTACAGAGACGACGAACGGAGGACGAGGGCACTTACATTTATCTGGTTGCATTCTCGTTTTACTAGCTATGGAACCGGTCGGTCTACGACGACGCTCTCGATTCCTTCTAAAACGGAGGACAGACGGAGAAGGGAGACATGTTTATTTATTGGGTCTGCGACAAGGAAACCGAAACACCTTCTGTCGAGACAGAAAAGAAACAATGGTATTGGAGTACTACCAGTTCCGTCTACTTTTCTAATTGACCCACCATCTCCTCACGGTCGAACCCGTTAATTAACCTAGGGGGATTTAAACGAAGGGGGTCGGATCTCTCTCAGTATTGACTTCTTCGACAACAACAACTGACACGACTGTATGAGCGATACAACACAGACTGACAAATGTTGTGGTACCCGACGTCAAGTGGTCCCAAGGGACGGGAAATGGTAGAGGACCTGAAACGACTTTGAGCATAGGTAACTCTCATGACTCTTAAAAAATAGGATCTATTTATCTTCGTCCTTTACAACGATTATTAAACACGAGTTGTTTAGTCTCTATAATTTTTTTATATTTTTACGAGTAAAATAACTTTTCATGTATAAATTTCTTCTACCCTTTTATCTACTTTACCTTCAGATTCTCGTTAAAGATCTTTCAGACATCCTTAAACCCGAAGGGACCACCGAGTCTACCAATTCGCAGACGGACGTTACACCCTCTGTGTCCAAGCTAGGGACCCAGTCCTTCTAGGGGACCTTCTCCTTTACCGTTGGGTGAGGTCATGAGAACGGACCTTTTAAGGTACCTACCTCTTCGGACCATCCGATGTCGGGTACCCCAGCGTTTCTCAACCTGTGCTGACTCGCTGAAGGGAGGGAGGAGGGAGGGGAGAGGATATCCTGAAATCTCTAATATCAGGGACGACGAAGTCTAATACAATAAAGATTCCGGTGTCCCAAGGAAAAAACGACTACCTCCATTTACGGGTTACGTTAAGAATCGAAATATCTGGTCCTAAAAACAGTGAACAGTCCTCTACCTAGTCTTTACCTTACTTCACTCCCTTTCTAATGAAAGGTACCCATCCTTTACTTGTCTGTTTCCAACCCCCCACATTTACACTTGTGTACGCTGTCTCGCACAGACTACCCCTCTCCGTCTCCCTTTGTCTCCTCAACCGTACGAATCTACCAGAGAGACTCCTTGTTCTTTCACCCAAACTAATCTTTCAATTAGGTCAATGGTGACAAACCCCGATAACTCGGAACGTTATCTGGACGAAGGTCTTTGTTTGGTTCCCAACTTTACCTCCCTCTATTTCCGTCTTTCTTTGTTTTATCGACATGTTCATCCATCTCCTACTATTTTATACTCGATATATACCCACGTCAGTATACATCATTTTCAAATAATTACGTATATATGCCTTAGACCTTTATACCACGACTACTCGGGTAAACGTCCCACCCTTATCTCTGTGTCTATATCTCCTACCCGAACACCTGTGTCGTCTACTTCCCCTCTCACCCTGTTTGACCCTCTTACCTGACTGTACTTATGTGATGGTACTCATTTGTCTTTCGATCTCCCTTCGACGACACATCCCTCGGGTCGAGATACGGGACACTACTGGACCTACTCACCCTGCCCCATGTCCACCCTCCCTTCATACTCTCCTCCCCTATATACATATTTATGTCGACTAAGTGAAGTGACATGTCGTCTTTGATTATGTTGTAACATTTCGTCAATATAACGTTAAATTTTTACTTTTAGAGACCACCACCCAAACTCCCTCCCGTAATGGAAAGAAGAAAAAATAAGTCAAAGAGTTTGTAAGACACATCCAGTGTAACACGTACGTACGATTCAGTGAAGTCAGTACAGGTTGAGGAATACTGGGGTTCCTGCGGTCCGAGGAGACAGGTACCCTAAGAGGTCCGTCCTTATGACCTCACCCAACGGTAAAGGGAAAGGTCCCCTAGAAGGGGTGAGTCCCTAGCTTGGACGTAGAGGACGTAACCGACCATCTAAGAAATGGTGACCACGGTGGACCCTTTGGGTAACTAGTGGAATGAAAATTTTTTTGTAAGTGACTTCTTTATATATAGAGAACTTTACATTTTTACTTTATTCTTGTGGTATTATGTCTTTGTACAACAACGTACACCCCAATGGGTTCCTCATTCTATCTCTCTCTTACACCAGTAACCGACTTTATAAATGGACTCACTCAGATTACGAGACAAACACACACACACATAAACACATTGTTCCTAGACTCTGTTCATACATTTGACAATTGTACATAATTTAAATATTTTACTCTTTCATGTACCCAGGGACAATAATTAGGAAGTACGAAAAACATATAAATTCAATGGAAAACCATAATTTTTTAATTTTTATTCGTATAAAAAATATTAATCGTTCTTACGACTATTATCACAATATCTAAGCTATTAGATGCCTATGAAGTAAAAGATTGTATTAAAATAATTCCAGTGAAACGAAGTCACCGACTCCAGTAATTCTTATCACTTTAAAGATTAAGTAAAACTAGTCCTTCAAAAAAAAAAGTCTAGAACGTCAACTTCTCGTCTCACAGAAAAATTACAATTAAACCCGGTTGAAACTCGACACATCTACATCCAATATGTCTTTCGTGGACTAACAAGCTGGACGTGAGACTACTTGGACAAAGGTCTGTTACTCCTTCTCGTGTCTTGTAGACATTAGTCAAGGAGATCTACCGAAACCAAGGGGTTCTCGACGAGGTTAATGTCCGCCCTTCCGTCCTTCTACCACCTGAGCACAACAATCCTTTTTGATCTCACGATTCTTTACACCTCTCTGGGTGTCCCACACACAAAACTACCCTTACCGGAACTCAGACAAGACGGGTATGGTACTACACCTAGGTGTAATCCTACTGTACACACCACAAGATAGAAACTTTTACTGTGTCCAGGTCTCGTCCTTTCGTGAACTGTACACAATAAAAAGGGAAAAAAAGGAAATTCCTAAAAAAAGACCACACCTTTTAAAAATCTAAGAAGTAACTTAAACGATGTTATGAAGAAGACAAAATATAAAACAACAACAACCAAAACTGGTGTTCTGTATACCTTGGAATTAGGGACGGGTCCCTAGCTTGAGCGTGGGGGAAGTAACCTGCGAAATTAGTGACCTGACGATCCCTTCAGGGAACGACAAAAATGACTATCAACCCTGAGAGAGGACAAGGGAAAGTACTAACAGGAATTGTATTTAGAAAAAAACATTTGTGTACTAATGACACAAGAATCAATCACTGGTACGTGACACTGTCTGTGTCCCTGTGTCAGTTAGGTCCGTCAAAGTAGCCCCGGGAGTGTCAGTACACCCTTTCTCTTCGTCCACTGTCTGTTGACGCCAGGGTTGAACCACTCGAGACAACAACTTCTGTGAGTCACACGATCCCGCCCCGTCCTTCCCATGGGTCCAATGTGGACCACCCAGTCTCTTTTGTAGGACCTCTTCCATCGTGGAAAATAAAATAACCGATTTATTCTTTCTACTACCTCACACTTCCAATCCCGCGAGGTTTTAAACTTAGTTATCCTATATGTCTCTAGATCACACACACTCACACGAGTGAGTCGGTACAGGTTGAGAAATGATAGGACACCTGACATTGGGTGGTCCGAGGAGACAGGTACCTTAAAAGGTCCGTTCTTATGACCTTAACCAACGGGAAAGGATGAGGTCTCTTAGAAAGGTTGGGTCCCCAACTCGGGTGTAGAGAACTCAGGGGACGCGACCGTCCGTCTTAGAAATGGTGACGTGGTGGATCTTCAGATAACCCAACCGGTTTTTCAAACTCAAAAAGGTATTGTATACCGTATGTCAATTCAGGGTATGTATACTTACAAGTGAGTTCAAAGCTTGAACGTTTCCACGATTACATACAAGATAGTCTACACTCAAGATAGTCCTCCCGTTTAGTGTCGAACGGGAGACAGAGGATAACGACTGCTGGGAAATCGAGATGGTAGAGGGTGGAGGAGAGGGAGGAGGCAGTCCGTCCTTGAGAAGACCGGACAAGTGAGTTACGGTCGGGGACACACGGTAGACAACATGACATGATGACATGAAAAGTTCCATGACATGACGTTCTATTTCTTATGAAATAAAAAACACAAATACATAATAAATACACTTGTCATAATATTTGACTAATGTCGTGTCATGATATATCGACTGCCACAATCAATTCATAGAACCGAGTTCGGTAATACCTTCGGTTCTATAGGGTGGTTGAGGTTCGACCTCTGGGTCCTTTCGACCACCATATTAAACCAGACTCAGGTTCCCGGACTCTCAGTCCTCACGACTACGGACTACCGTTCTACTCTATTACAGAATGGAGTTCGTTTTTCCTGTTTAAGTGAGAAGGAAGTAGAAGAACAAGAAGGTTGGGAGTTTCCCAACCTCCCATGGGGTGGACGTGACCACTCCTACTTGAAGTGAACTAGGGGGTAAGTTTACGATACGAGAAACCCTTTGTGGGAGTGTCCGTGTGGGTCTTTACTACAAAAAATGGTCGATACACCCGTCCGAAGGATCTACCGAATTACTATTTCTTAGGTGGACCGTTACGTCCTCTACGTCCTTTGAACCCAAGTTAGGGACACAGTCTTTATAGGGGACCTCCTCCTTTAGTGTTAGGTGAGGTTATAAGAACGGACCCTTTAGGGTACCTGTCTCCTCGGACCACCCGATGTCAGGTACCCCAGTGTTTCTCAGTCTGTGATGACTCGTACGTACGCACCCCGGTAGACCCGTAGGGAATCGGATCGGATGAACTGTATGTTTTAATTGGGTTTACCTCGTATAAAGTGTATATACCTGGACATCCAAGTTTATGGACCCCGACATTCCCCGACTCCATACAAACTATTCCAATTCAGTAATTCAGTACAGGTTGAAAACTCCAAACCGTCTTTTATAACTTCATGTCTTATATCAGTACCGTACTACAACTTTGTAAAATTCCACCATTACTGATCTGGAGACGAAATTTTTATCTTAGTAAGAATATCACATCTACGAAGGGATAACCTCCTACTCCGACTTCTGTTTTTACACGAACACCGATCGTCCATTTAATATTGGTTCCCTCGTTATTTTGTATTTAATTGGTCTTAATATCCCTAGAATGTTCTGGAAGACCGAAGTCTCACGAGAGTCATCTGACTTGATCTATCTCAGTGATCCAACAAACCTTCTTTCCTTCTCACGTTGGATCGAACAATAGCAACGACAACAAGTCAACGTTCAACACAGGTTGAGAAACACTGGGGTACGTGGTGCATCGGACGGTCCGGGGAGACAGACACTTCAAAAGGTCCGTTCTTATGTCCTCACCCAACGGTAAAGGAAGAGGTCCCATAGAAGGGTATGATCCCTAGTTTGGACCGTTCGGGTGTTGGATCCAATTCCATCAAGATCGTGAGGGGGAAGTAGTCCCAGAAAAGGTTTCTCAGTAAAGATTCCTCTTTCCCCGTAGTCTCCGATTCCACTAATCTATGGTAGTGACTGAGTTACCTGTATTTAGACTCGTTTGAGGTCCTCTATTATCTCCTGTCTGTTCGGACTGTGTACTCTAGCGTTTCTAAACCTGTGTTGAATCACCGACTTGTTGAAGATCGAGAAATTATGGGTCCAAACAATATTATAGAGTATTATCATTATTATTGTTGGTGTTGGTTATGCATGACTCAAGAAAGATACACGGTCCGTAATAAGATTCTCAAGTACACAAAAAAGAGTGAATTGAGAGTGTTGTTGGGTTATTTTATCGAACGTCAAGAGAGTAAATTCTCTGTTTCGGGTCTCTCTAATTTACTAAAAGGGTCCTAGTGTTCCGATCGACTACTCACATCGGTCCCCAGTTTGGGTCCGTCAGACTGGGGTCTTTGGGATGAGAATGAGGGTATGATAGGGTGAAAGATATTAGTTTTGGTAAAACACAAAGGTGAAAGTTTCATTAAGGTGATAAAAACGAACAAACTAACAAATATACAATGAACTTTATACAAAAGAAATCTAGTCTGTGACTAGAAAACTACTTCTACTATATTGGACTACTAAAACATGTAAATTACGACTGAGGAACTGTTCAACTATTAACTACAGTAGTAATTTGAGTAACCATTACTTTAATAAAGTAAATTGTAAAAATAAAGTAAGATCTGGGTAGTTAATATTCTCTATGTTTTAAATATACTTTTCTATCTACCCGTATATTTTACAAAGATTATATCTTCTTGTTCAGTATCACTAAATATAAAGTCACACCTCTAAGAGAATAAGTAGGTAGGTACGTAAGTAAACAGTTTATAGATAACTCACGATTGAGACACGACTTACACCGATTACATGATCCCTATATTTCATTTTCTCTGTACCAGGATTGGGAGGTTCTACAGTGTCAGTCGGCCCGGATTAGTTTAAGGATAAAGACGATGACAGATATTTCACTCTTCCGTTACTCTTATTCCTCCGGAAGTGTCGTTTTCAAGATAAATCACTTCAGTTCTTTATTTTAATTCAGTTTATAGTCTCTACTAATCTTAAAATTTTTTATTAGAAAAAAAAGAATTCTAAAAAATGTCTACACCTGGTATAATTCTTAGACATACCTTAAATAATTTCATAACATACACAAAAGGAAAAACCAAAAACCGGTGTTCTGTACACCTTAGAATCGAGGGTTTGGTCCCTACCTTGGACGTGGAGACCGTAACTTTACACTTCAGAATTGGTGACCTAGGCCCCTTCACTATCATTAGAAAAAAAGAAAAATTTCTTTTTAGGATCGTTCTCATAGAGTTGTGTATGTACGTGTGTGTGTGTGTTTTGACGAGACTCTTAGATGACGGTTTGGTTTCTCGGGGAAATTTTTTAGATCGACCTATCTGTTCTCCTTTTCATTTTTTCCTATTGGGTCTGTAATACTAAACCCCATTTAATCATTTTTCCAGATATAATTTTAAATTGATCTTTTAAATATGACGTAATTTTTCATTAACATAAATTCTTAATTACTTTTTCATAGGTCAACACAGATTACGAATGAAAGGACTCGTTAACAAACTTCATAATAAAAAATTTGTAATAATTGTTATCCACTTCAAGGTCAACGATTTATACAAAACATTCTCACGAAATAACACGTCTCTACTCGGGACGTTTTAGTTCCCTTTATCTATCGACGTCAAATTGGAGACCGGTAGTTTACGAAGTCGTTCTGTTCGTAAGACTGCTACGTCTCTCCTCTGTGTACCTGACAAGTCGGAAACAGAATACACTAATATATGATAAGATTTAGTTCATTTCGATGTGATCCCTTTCTATCGAAGGTGGGGGAGAAACGAAGAAACATAAGGAGAATGACACCGAGTCTACCATTTCTTACACGAACGTTACACCTTCTGGGTCCAAGTTAGGGACCCAGTCCTTCTAGGGGGACCTCTTCCCTTACCATTGGGTGAGGTTATAAGAACGGACCTCTTAAGGTATCTATAGTCCCGGATCACTCCATGTCAAGTACCCAAACGATTCTCAGTCTGTTCAGACTCGTTGATTGTGTGTGTGTGTGTGTGTGTGTGTGTGTGTAGGTGTGTGTAAGGAGTATGATATTCTTGGAATCGTACGAAAAACGATAATAATCTAATGGATTTGTTTACGTCTCCTCTGAAGAACGGTTTTCATACTAAACTTCAAGTCTCGTATCGTTTATAAGGTCTCAGTTTACCTGTGTCTTAGGGATAGAACTTTCTTTATTATCTCGTAAACAACTCGAGGTTTACCCAAGGGACCACCGAGTCGACCATTTCTTAGACGGACGTTACGTCCTCTGGACCCAAATTAGGGACCCAAAGCCTTCTAGGGGACTTCTTCCGATGGGTGAGGTCATAAGATTGGACCTCTTAAGGTACCTGACATATCAGGTACCCCAGCGTTTCTCAACCTGTACTCACTCACTGAAAGTGACAACTCGAGTGTCACAAAACACCGAGTAAACCGAATGTCAAGAGTGACTGAACAGTACTTAAATAATTGCAAGGGTAAAATCTCAACTCTTTTAACTCAGAACGGAGTCCAAAGAGGGGTTCAAGTGTGTCAGGTAGTCTTCATTCTTATCTTCAAAATCTCATTCTAAGAGACTACATGTTGACCCCCGATAAAGAATAAGAACTACATGAATGATCATCAAAAGACTTTTTAGAAGGTGATAGTGAGACTACTGTATTCTCCGGTTTCAACTCTTCAGTCCGTCTGAACACAAGGTAAGTTTACACTCTAGAACGTCTTTAGTTGAGTTGCCATCATTTGTATGTCTGGAGAAGAAGGGGAACGGTCCCTTATAAATGAATATAAGATCTCACTTTTAAGTTAAATTGGGAAGGGGGATGGGGGACGGGTTGAGGTTGGAACAGAAAGAGAGACCTCAAATCCCATCTGCTAGACACTTGTCGCGATGAAAGTCCCACGAGTCGATGTTATATGGGTGACGTACGCGACCTTGGTTCGGGAGTGACCTAGACCCCTAACCCGTACCCTTAACAATATTGTATAAAGAGACCTTCGACGAAAACGACACTCATTATTAGACAGAAATAGAAACTGGTCCTCCAGAGTACAATTGACCGTTCATACAACGTTAGGATACACACACGAGTCAGTGAGTCAGTATCGATGATAAACGTTGGGGTACTTGACATCGGGAGGTTCGTGGAAACAGGTACCATAAAGGGTACATTCTTATGACCTCACCCAACGGTAAAGGAGAAGGACCTCTAGAAGAACTGAGTTCCTGACTTGGGCACAGAGAACACAGAGGACGTAACCGTCCACCTAAAAAATGGTCACACGGTGGACCCTTCTGGTCAAATGTTGGGGTATGACAGGTGTTACAGATCGTATCATGATATAAAAATTACAAAGTAGAGGTTACCGAAAAACTTTCTCGAGAATGACATGTACTCTCTAAAGAGATTCGGGGAACCCTGTGTCGTCATACAAGGTATCTTCTCCGAGGACTGGACACCCCGAATTAAGGTCCCGCACTCATTTGTTGTTCAATTTGTCTTTTAAAAATAGACTACTATCGAAGGTACTTCCCTTAGATTGTCATTTAGAAACCTATCACTCACTGAACTAAACCCTATCTCCGATCAGATCGGTCCTGTCTATACTGGAGAGACATATAACTTTCAGCGAGTCAGTACAGGTTGAGAAACACTGGGGTACCTGACATGTCAGGTACCTTAAGAGGTCCGGTCTTATGATCTCACCCATCGAAAAGGGAAGAGGTTCCCTAGAAGGGTTGGGTCCCTCACTTAGGTCCAGAGGTACAACGGTCGTCTAAGAAATGGTCGACTCGGTGTTCCCTTCTTAGAAATCTGACAACTGTTTCAGTGTCATTCTGCCGCCAAGGACAACACAACAAGTCAACGATTCAGTACAGGCTGAGAAACACCTGGGCACTTGACGTCGTGTGGTCCGAAAGGACAGGAAATGATGGGTACCAAGAATATGTTCCAACTAAGACAAAAGTCTCCTCTGTATACCGTTACAGACCTGTGTGAACACTAACAGTACTTACTCCCTTCCACCTTAATGATGGTCGTAGATGACCGGTCTCCGGTCCCTACGACGACTTGTAAGATGTTAAGGATTCTGAGAAGGTGTTGTTTCTTGATGGTCTAGGTTTTACTCGTATCCCTACTCTGAATCTTTGGGACACTTTCCCAGTGTTGTGACTCAGTCTACATTTTTCTGTGACACTAACGCATAAACCCCTCTATTATAGAATCGACTTCTCACCGTCTCGGTGGTCTCTTCGCGACTCATTCCTGACAGGAAACTCGACTAAGTATCTCTATCAATCCTCAAAAGGTCCATCTTTACTCCCTGTATAAATATCCTCGTCTGAGAGACTTACCGACCCCATGTACCGTGTCAAAAGGATGGTCTGTTGAAGGGTTAGGGGTTCCTATGACCCCTGGGGTAATACCATCCTGTACTCTTCATTCGGTCCATTCCTGTCCAGAGACAAAGGTGACCTTTAAAATTTTCGCGAACTAGACTTTAGTTGACACCCACATACAAATGTGTTTCGGTATTGTATAGACTCGAAGGGTCCACAGAGTGACCATTTATTAGGTGGACGGTTACGTCCTCTGGACCCAAGTCTTCCAGGCGACCTCCTCCTTTACCGTTGGGTGAGGTCATAAGAACGGACCCTTTAGGGTACCTGTCCCCTCGGACCGTCCGATGTCAGGTACCCCAGTGTTTTCGTAGTATGTACTGAATCTCTGTATTCGTGTATTGTATGAATGGTGTAAGTTCGTAGAGGGCACAATCCCTGTTCCCCCGTCGGACCGGTCGAGAAGAGTTTAGTCAAAATACAAGTAGAGTCCGTGTGTGGATTTACTGACTAGAGTGGAGGTGAGAGTCCTTCTCTGTCGGCACACTGACCCATGTCGACACTCGTCCCTCCGCAGGTGGAGGTCCGGGATGAGTATTTCGGAGGATGTGCACCAGGAGTGAGAAAAAGGGGTCGGTCACCCACCTTCGTTTCCTGATTCGGGGGTTATTACCTCCAGAGCTTACTACCGTCCTCCGATCTGGTATGGAGTGACACACTTTTTGTGACACGACCTTTGATGAACTTGTTTGCGGTTCGAACATACCATGATCCCGGGACCCTAAAGTCCGAACTATCGTTCTATCGTGTCTCTTCCGTTACCGTGGGGTGAGGTCATGAGAACGGACCTTTTAGGGTACCTGCCTCCTCGGACCATCCGACTTCAGTTACCCCAGCGACTCTCAACCTGTGCTGAGTCACTGAAGTGAAAGTGAAAAGTGAAAGTACGTAACCTCTTCCTTTACCGTTGGGTGAAGTCACAAGAACGGACCTCTTAGAGTCCCTGCCGTCTCGGATCACCCGACGACAGATACCCCAACGTGTCTCAGCCTGTGCTGACTTCGCTGAATCGTCGTCGTCGTTCTATCGTATATAACCACGTATATATACCTTAAATCCCTTTTACCGTGACTACCTGAATAACATCCCGTCCTTGTCTCTGTGTCTGTACCACTTACCTGACCATCCGTACCACCGTCCCCTTCCTCTCCCACCCTACTAAACTCTCTCACTGTAACCGTATATATGAGAGGGAACATATTTTATCTGTCGATCACCCTTCGACGATATCTCGTGTTCCTCGAGTCAAACCACGAGACACTACTGGATCTCCCCACCCTACCCCACCCTCAACCTCCCCTGTATACGTATGTATATCGACCAAGTGAAACGACATGTCGTCTGAGATTGTGTTGTAACATTTCGTTAATAACGTCAAATTTTTTTATTCCTTCACTATGATATTAATCATATCTATCACGATTCATAAAATCCAAGTGATAAGGATTAGGAAAGTTACTGAAACGTTATGCCAACGATAATGAGTATAAAATTTGTATACTCTTTCCAGAGGTTCCCTAATTTATTGTCTATGATCATTGACCTCTCCCGAAGGGACCACCGAGTCTCCAATTTCGCAGACGGGCGTTATGTCCTCTGGAGTCAAGCTAGGGACCCAACCCTTCTAAGGGGACCTCTTCCTTTACCGCTGGGTGAGGTCATAACAACGGACCTCTTAGGGTACCGTCCTCCTTGGACTACCCGATGTCAGGTGCCCCAGCGTTTCTCAGTCTGTACTGACTCACTGAAGTGAAGTGAAGTGAATCATTGACCTCTCTTAATCCTTAACTTACATACCAGAAAGGTTGTACGATTCATCGATATGTGATAGGAACACGTTCTTCGTCGAAACTTACTGACATATTGAAATACCTCCCTCTCGAAGAGATTTGACCAAACGCAGAAAGGAACAGAAGGGAAAAAGAAGACCAAACCTCCCACTTGTTCATCGAAAGAAGGTTGAGCAGTACAGACCACATCCTGTGGTCACGTCACGAGAGTAACAGACTTTATAAACTGAGTCGTGTTCTCCATTGCACTAACCACTTATCTTTGGTAAGAACGTATTTACCATGGAAAGAACAGTCTGTGTTTACCTACTTATGTCTTGGAAGTGTTTATGACAACGAATAGTAAAAGGAATACAGAAAAGGAAGTTATTTAACTTTTACATGTACTTCGTCTCCCGGACGATACAGAGGGTCGACGACCTTCAGTGTAAAGGGTCATTCTCTCAAATACCCAGGGGTTCCGACGACCTTCTTCCTCAATGGTCATTAGTCTATCACAGTATTTCCTCTGTCCACAAAAGTACTTACTCGAGACCCATTCGGGTCCTCGAGAAGACACCAGTCTCCACGCTGGTCCCGGACTCTCCTCGTCGGAAATATAGAGACTATACTGAGTAATTTTTTTTTTTTTTTTTTTCTTTCTTTCTGGTCGTGGTGACCCAGAGTCTCCCGTCCTTTGCCCCGGTCCTTTTGTGCACCCGAACCGAAAGGTCAGACGGGTCGTAGACACCCTTTGATAACCAGGAGGCAAGAATCAGGAACTTTTAATGGACCCTGACTCGTACTGGAAGATGAAGGTCTTGACCCGTTGACTAGATCTGAACTGGGCAATGAATAAAGATAGAGGTAGAGGGTGGAGACTAGGGTCTGTGTGTGACAATATTCTTGTCGGTATGACGGGTTCGTTGTAACCATCCTTAATAGGAATCCCGGTTTCAAGAGAGACTAATATCTATATAGATTAATCGACCCGGTCCATTAGGAACCCCGTAGTCCCTATCAGGAATTCATCTTGAATTGTCCCTCGAGTCAAACCACGAGACACTACTGGATCTCCCCACTCGACCCCTTCCCTCCAAGTTCTCCCTCTCCTGTATACATAAGAATACCAACTAAATACAATATGTCGTCTTTGATCGTGTTGTAACATTTCGTTAATAGGTTAATTTTTATTTGAAATATTTTGAAACTTTTCTTTTTCGTTTCTCTCAAATTTTTACCTTTGAGTGTCTTCTTTCGTCAGAATCTTCTAAACTCCTTTTTTTTATGAGTCTAGTATAATAAACTCTAATATAGATCTTTATGTTAGCAGTTACTTTATTTGGTTTACGAGATTCAAAAGTCAAACTCCCTTTGACGTAAAAGAACAAACACAGATTCAATTAAACTTAACCTGAACAAGAGTAGACGTTGGATTTCCTTGTAAATGTCCCGTACAAGGAGATCCGGTTCTATTCTTAAACTTGGAAAAGAGGGAGTTTTTGTCACTCTTCATTAATTTCCTAAATTCGATCTCTGTACGAATTCAGACACAAAGTCTCTCTAATGTGACTGACGTGACACCTCCCATATACAGTCTCCCTGTCGTCACTACATATACCTCCACTAATACCACTAGATCTATTCTCTCTACTTACCGTATCAGGATTCATCACTTTGAGTCTTACCTCTTTTATTGTGTGTAATCCCTCTATAAATCCTATAATTTAATTACGTACTTAGTTGATTCATACCTTTAATTCTTCCTCCCTCAACAATTTTTGGTGAGGACTCAAAGACCTAACCTTTTCACTAACTTAATCTCCCAGTGGGTCCCTTTTTATCTCTTTGGACGTCCTTGTCGTTTACATATTCCCCACATTTCTAGTGTTCACGTGAAACATCCACTATGTTGGAAATAGTGCAAGTGTACCTTTACGGTCAATGTATCGATCTTGTACCCTGAGCTCAAAGTCTCTTCTCGAGACCTCTCCTCTATATGTAAGCGTTCAGTAGATACTTGACTACTATTAATTCAAATACCCGTGCATATTTTAGTGTTTTATTTTCCAATTATCAGTTATCTCTTTTCGGGACCCCGACCCGGAACCCCCTATATAACTCGGGTTGTAAATTATCGATTTATTTTTTCTTACTCAGACGTCTACTTCCGTCTCTTTGCCGCTAGTCTCTCCATCACCTTTTAGTTCCTCCGGAAAAATTTTAATTAGTTGAATAAAAAATAACTTCATATTAACGAATTATTGTAACACAATCAAAGACGACATGTTGTTGTACTTAGTCGATATACACATATATAGATATAGATATAGATAGATATATATATACATAGATATAGAGGAGGGAGAACTCGGAGGGAGGGTTGGGGAGATAGGGTGGGGAAATCCAGTAGTGTCACTTCCTCTAAAAAAACACGGTTGGTTCCTCCCTCTTTTTACAAATTCTAGAACACCAGTGTTAAAGACAAACGACAACTGTTCAGGTTATTTGACTCGTGACTCTTTATGACTAGTCTAAATCGTTACATGTACGGTGACCACTGGAATCCTGAGTAAAGTTATGACAATAATCCCGATCTCAGTCTACGTCACCCAACTCCTCACTCACTCCGTACTCTTTTACCTCTGCCGAATAGTATTGATTACGAAGGTTCGGTAATTCGGGAAGTTTACGTCATCGTTTGATGGTCGTCGATTTATGACCCAACCGGTCTTTCCAGTCAGTCTAAAAAGGTAAATTTTTACACTTACTTGAAAGATCGGTTAGTTTATGTCCTTTTGTGTCCTTGGAAGACCGGTTGGATTATGTATGAACTTTTTAACTCTAAACGACAATCTAAACGGATCTAGAGGGTCTTATTAGGGTTCACCGAGTCGTCAGTTCTTAAGTGGAAAGTTACATCCTTTGTGTCCTCTTCGTCCAAACTAGGGACCCACTCTTTCTAGGGGACCTCTTCCCTTACCGTTGGATGAGGTCATAAGAGTGGATCTTTCAGGGTAACGGTCTCCTCGGACCGCCCGATGTCAGGTACCTCAGTACGGCCCCAGGTCGGGGCCACCTAGGTCCCTTAAGCTTCCCACCTGCCGCAACCGCACCTTTCTGAACAAACAAATAATTACATTCTAATCTAATTCTTTGATATCACATCATTCTTCTAATTCACCTCCTTCTCCCGACTTATCGAACCAAATGCGCCTTCCGGTTATTTTAAGGTCTGTTCCTTAAACGTGGTAGATGCAACCCGGTGGCCGCGGGCGAACTTATAGATTCCCACGGAGCGGAATTCGAGGGAAAGCGCGCCCAGAATTGTCGGCCCCGTTCATTCATCTGGACCGCTCGGAGGCGAGGGGTCCACCTCTAAGTCGGATTTCAATTTCATTTCTCGTCTCCCTCCTTTTCCCTCTCTTCTCTCTCTGTGTCTCTCTCTCTCTCTGTGCCCCCTTCGGTCTAAGGGTTCTTTGGTCCGGCTCTCTGATCAAGCTCTTTGACCGGGCTCTTTGACCAGGCTCTTCGACCGGGCTCTTAGACCGGGGGAGGAAATAACAAATCTTCCGGAAAATATGAAAACTATTTTGTACCTCTAGTTACCTATTGTGTTTTAATACATCGCAAGCGTTGGGTCTAAGAAAGACATATAGTAAAACATATGTTTTCCAGAGTCCACTAAATGTAATAGAAGACCGGTTCTCCGAACAATTGTGAAAAACCGAGAGAAGGAATTACTTACAATTAAAACAAAGGGGACTTCACAAAAAAGAAATTAGACGTAGAGGAATTTCGTAATTTCAATGTAGAGATATCTTGTTTCCACGTCACCCTATATTGTTTCTTCCATGAATTGAGTTTCTAGATTACGACGATTATGGTCCAGATGATGAACAAAAAGATATATGGTTGATATAGATTTTTATTTCCTATACTTTTAAACCGTCGTTCGTAACTGAGTTGTTTACTTTGAAAATTAGTCAGGATAAGATTTCTAAAACTGAGGAGCCTTCGGGGATATAAGGATCCTACAAAATTCGAAGGACACGGAGGACGCTAGTCCTCCGGAGTTTGTTAGTGTACGCGTCGACATACTCAGGACGTCCGTCCGATCTTTCGGTAGTCTCCCAAAAACCTAACTTTGTGAGAAAGTTTACGTCTTCTGATTTCGGGACTTAACTGAAAAAGGTCTTTTACAGTCTTCTCACCTTTTCGTCTCGTGTTTTCGGCCGTCTAAAAACAACCCCATGTACGAATCCTTAAAGGTCTCCCCAGGGACTTCAGACTCGTGCGGAACGCATACAGTCGAAGGAAGGAGTACTGGAACAGTGCCCTCCCTAAGGAGTGTGACCGAAGGCCGTCTCAGTGATGAGTCGCTGATTCGTGTGTGTAGGTCTTCCTTCGTCCGTTCGCACGAACGAAGAGACAGGTACCATGTGGATGTCAGTTAGTCGTAAATAATGTATATATGGGACACAATCCGAGACCCAATAATGACTGAAACCCAGAACTAAGATTCCTCGACAGTAGATCTACGCTGTATCGAAATTTTTCTGTCGCCAGATCAAAGTGCACCATTATGTCACTTTCTTATGGCTCCTCTATAAGGATTTGCCTAGTCGTTTCCGGAGGACTTCTTACACTGTCGACTCGGTGCAGAACTTCACATACACCCTAAATGCAAGTAGGAACACCTTTCTATTGAGAAAGTACGTACTTAACCTTGATATTTTATACCTGTAGTTATTGGGTTATCTTATTTACATATCTTTTGGTCTTCAGTCAAATGAATGTGAGTAGTGTCCCGGATTCGTGGTGATCAACCGAGATATACGTGACTTTTTTCCTTTTTCGTCTCGAAAGTCCATAGACAACTTTCTTAGCGAGGATCTGAAGAATAGAGACACCCCAAAGTCTTACTTTATATAGTCGAGGTGTCCCTTCGGGGACTGTCTACCCTTGGATAAATTGTTTGGTACCTTTTACTTATCAAACCGAGACTTTCCCTGGTGTGTCAGTGTCTTTTTAGATAAGAGTCTCAATACCCACAACCGTCCTGGGTTACTGGGTGTAAGTCTTTTTAAACAGATAATTAATCCCGTCCACCAAGGTAGGGTCTTCCGAGACGGATCGTTGACATTGGTTCTCAAAGACGTTGAAGTCAGGACACTTTCTTGAAGTCACACTCTTTAGCCTCACCGTACCTATCATTATTCTCTTCAGAGACTCGAACTTGGACTGACGAAATAGACACGAGGATAAAAACGAACGAGGTCTACTCAATAAAGACTGTCCGTTTGTCTAGGGGTTTTGTCTCAGTGAGAGGGACGTTTTTTGAATTCGAGACACACCAGAAACGTAGAACGGGTAATTAGGGTCACTACCTACCAAAGTTTATCCCTATAATTTCGACACAAACTCCCAGTCATGTCCGACCAAGTGTGGACTAAACTTCTCGGTTGAGCAACCTTTTTTGGGACTATGACCATTTCTAACTTCCGTTTTCTTCTCCTACCGTCTCCTATTCTACCAATCTATCATAGTGACTAAGATACCCGTACTTAAACTCGTTTGAGACCCTCTGTCACTTCCTGTCCCTTCGGCACGGACGACGTCAGATACCCCAGTGTTCTCAGTCGGTACTGAATCACCGACTTGATGTTCTTACCCTATCGACTCTCTACCTGGTCCTTTTTGTCACAAAAAGTACGGAAGATCCAAACTAAGTAAGTAAGTACCTTGTTTATAAATAAAGTGTAAAAAGTATCTATTCCCTGTGTGATAACTTGTTTTGTCTCATAAACGCGAGTTTTGGAATTTTAGAGTCTTATATGTGGAGCATAACCCTATAACCCTAACGACGCAGTATACCATCATCATAAGGTTCTAAAAAAATTCCTCGGAGGTATGACAAGACGTAGTTCACTAACATAGTTCAATGTAAGGGTGATTGTCACATTCTCCTAAGTGAAAAGAGGTCGTAAATAACAAACATCTAAAAATTTAATACCGGAAAGACTGGTCGTACTGTAATATACAGTGACACCAAAATTTTTGGTATTAAGCCTTTCCATGTACATGGTTACAAATAACGTCACTACAAATGTTATCGGTCCTGTATCTTCGTTGGATTTACGGGTAGTTGTCTACTAACCTATTTCTTCTAAACCATGCACATATGTTACCTTATAATGAGTCGGTATTTTTCCTTGTTGCGACTCAGTAAACATCAATACATCTACCTAGATCTCAGAAGGTTTGTCTCACTTCATTCAGTCTTTCTCTTCGCTTATAGTATATAGTTACGTATATATACTTTAGATCTTTCTACAATGTCTACTCGGAGAAACGTCCCGTCCCTATCTGTGCGTCTACCTCTCTTGTCTGTACATCTGTGACCCCCGTCGTTTCTCTCACCCCGCTTAATCCCCTCACCCTAACTACGTGTATGCGATGGCACCCGTTCTGTCGCTAGATCACCCTTCGACGACGCGTCGTGCCCCTCGACCCACACGACGAGACACTACTGGGCCTCCCCACCCTACCCCGTCCGTCTTCACTCTAGGTCCTCCCTCTCCCATATACATATGTATGTCGATTAAGTGAAGTGACATGCCGTCTTTGATTGCATTGTTACACTTTGCTGACACGAGATTATATTTGCGTAGTGTAGATACCCTCCTCTGGACGTCAGTAAAGTCGCGTCACTCTGTCAACGATGTTGTTCCCTCCAAATCTCTCGAGATTCAAGTCCCCCTGGACCCTTCTCCATCCTTGGGTCATAAACTTCCTAGGACCTTCCGACAACACCCTCAATTGACTTTCCTTTTACTTCTAAAAAGGTAGCTACTTTTTCCTCTACCACCACAAGATACTTCACGATTGTCACATAGTTCCGTCCTCTGTAATCGTCCCGTATAAGCAACTTACTGGTTACCGACCTGCAACTCTTCCTACTCTATCCTCATGTCATTCAGGGCATGCACACTTGGAAGTTCAACACGTTAAAGTTTCTACACTTGAACACAAGACAGCTGCAGTCCTCACTCACTGCACCGTCGCACGGGAGGCAGAGGACAACGACTCCTGGAAAGTAGAGACGGGAGAGGGTGGAGGGGAGGGAGGAGGTAGTGGTTGAGAAAAACGGACAAGTGAACTACGGTCGGGGACTCACGGTCGACAACATGACATGAGGACATGAAAAGTTCCATGACGCGATAAAAATACAAACAAAAAATATATAATAAACATATTTTACATAATATTAGAATAATATTCAAACACAATCAACGAGTCAATGTACTAAGAAACACTGGGGTACCTGACATCGGGTGGTCCGAGGAGACAGGTACCTTAAAAGGTTCGTTCTTATGACCTCACCCAACAGTAATAGAAGAGGTCCCCTAGAAGACCTGGGTCCCTAGTTTGGACCCAAAGGACGTAACGTCCGTCTAAGAAATGGGAGACTCGATGGTCCCTTCGGATAAGATTCGGATATTACGCATTAATAATATTACTGACGTCATGACATATCGACTAAGACAATCAACCCGTGGATCCAATTTAGACAACCTGAATGTTTGTTTAAACTAAATACTTACACAAGAGTATATCCTTGAGTATACATCCCCTGAATGACATGTTATTAACTCTACCTCTCCATTTGACCCCAATCTAGTACATCCCAGAGTTTACGGTCAGACTCCTCTATATTACAATAGGAAACGCAGCAGTGTGTTGTCGAAACAAAGAAAATTAATAAAATAACTTCATATCAACTAAATGTTACACTACGACCAAAGTCCACATGTTGTGTAATTAGGTATATATATATATATATACACACACATATATATAGATATACAGTATAAAGTCCAAGAAAAGGGAACGTCCGATAATATTTTATAAATCATGTCAAGGGACGTGATATGTCACCCAGGGACACCAAATAGACAAAATACATATGACACATACAGGTAAGGCTTGAGGATTAAATAGTAGACGATGATGTCAGGTGTCTGTACTGACTCGTTGATTCGCGTGCGTGTGAACGGTGAAACCATGGGTATCGAACAAAAGATACAGACACCCAGATAAAGACAAAAGATTTATCAAAGTAAAAAAATAGACGAAGAAAAAAAAAAAAAAAGACTAAGGTGTATATTCGTTATAGTGTACTAAAAACAGAAATGGACCGAATGAAGTGAATCATATTATTAGAGGCCCAGGAATTGTTGACAAAATTGGCCTTTCGTCTGCGAAAGGTGCACACATGAGACCATGAGACCTTTTATAAGTGATTATTGATTAAGTAAGTATAATTTTTTGTATACTTCGGAGACAAATATGGTCCACAACACGATTCGAGACCCTGATGTCACCACATGTGTCGTCCGTACCAGGAACGGAAACACTTCAAATATTTACACACACACACACACACACACACACACACAATTCAACGAAGTCAGCACAGACTGGGAAACGCTGGGATACTTGACATCGGACGGTCCGAGGAGACAGGTGCACTAAGAAGTCCGTTCTTATGACCTCACCCAACGGTACGGGAGGACGTCCCCAGAAGGACTGGGTCCCTAGTTTGGGTGTAGAGAATACAGAGAACGTAACCGTTCACTCAAGAAATGGTTATCGTGGTGGACCCTTTGGGTTTCGAATATTTATTCTGTCTGTAATGTGTCAACTAAATCACAACTACCCTATTTGAACTCTATACTCCTCTACCTTCTACTTCCATCTCTCCGTAGAATTTCCAGGTTGCCATCATTTGGTTGGTCTCCTATCACTACCGAAAATTCCCAAGGTACCATCACTTGGTCGGTAATCTTTCACTACCGAATGGGGTACCGTCTCTCACCCCAACCCTCCCTACTTACCTAAGGTCTCTAATACACCTCCACCTTCGCTGTTCTACGACACATTGACCCTAGAGGACCACTGGTATTTGCAGGAGACTACCTTACTGTACTGTCTCGAGTCGGACAAGGTACCTCTTTTTCTTGGACAAGTTTAAAACGTTTAGTCAAGGCTCTCTCGACAGTTATACAGTATGAGAGTCGTCTTCTATCTAGTGAACCGTATCGGTTAAAGACCCGTCGATTGTACTTTTCCCTAATCATGTCCAACTCTACGTTTTTAGATAAATTTTAAAGTATGAATCCAGGGAAGTACCCGGTCCCGAGAACGTCACCGTCCAAAAAGAAGATAAAAATTGAGTACCGTCTAAAAAAAGGGGGTTCTATCTCGATATAAAATTTGATTTATAAATTAATACTTTAAAGTGTGTGTATTTTTACATGTCTTTTATTACATTGTCTGTGGATACATCGATCGTGATTGTAAAATCTTTCAATTGAAACATAGTCTAAACGAAATCCATCGAAAGAATCCGTCTATCAAGTCGACGAGTCAGCACAGCCTGGGAAACACTAGGGCACTTAGCGTCGTACGGTCCGGAGGGATAGATAGTGGTTGAGGGTCTCAAGTGAGTTTGAGTGTAGGTAGCTCAACCACTACGGTAGGTCGGTAGAGTAGGAGACAGCAGGGGAAGAGGAGGACGGGGGTTAGGGAGGGTCGTAGTCTCAGAAAAGGTAACTCAGTTGAGAAACGTACTCCACCGGTTTCATAACCTCAAAGTCGAAATCGTAGTCAGGAAGGTTACTTGTGGGTCCTGACTAAAGGAAATCTTCTACATTAATTTAGTACGAAAGAGAGAGAAGTTATAGGACTTGTAGAGTCTCCTTTGGTAGTGACGTTCAACCACTTCCAGTAAGACATATAAAGACGTAAATAAATTGTACATACATAGGTGTTTGTTGTGTGCCATATAAAATTTTAGAACGTGTCCAACATAGCATAAACTAGTAAGAGAGAGAACAGAAGAAGTTAGTTTTATGACACGAACTCTAAACAGACACTACTTTCACCTAGAGTAAGTAAATAAGATTCTTGTTATACCTGATGGGACACAGTCAGTCATTTTTTAGGTGAACGTCAAACCCTCTGGGTCCAAGCTAGGGACCCAACTCCATTATATATAGGATAACGTAAAAAAAAAGAAAAAAAAAAAAGAAAAATAAAAATGAAATAAAATGAAATGTTATGACATAACCAAAACGGTATGTAACTGTACTTAGGTGGTGCCCACATGTACGCTAGGGTTTGTACTTGGGGGGAGGGTAGAGGGAGGGGTGTTGTAGGGAGACCCATTAGGGGCACGTGGTCGGGGTTCGTACGACATAGGACGTAGTCTGTATCTGACCGCTAAGCTAAGAATGTGCTATCATATGTACAAAGTTACGGTAAGAGGGTTTAGTAGGGTGGGAGAGGGAGAGGGAGACTCAGGTTTTCAGGCGATATGTGTAGACACAGAAAAAACGACAGAACGTATGTCCCAGTAGTAACGGTAGAAAGATTTAAGATATATGTACACAATCTTATGACATAACCACAAAAAGAAAGACCGAATGAAGTGAGACATATTAGCCGAGGTCAAAGTAGGTAGAGTAGTCTTGACTAAGTTTACTTAAGAAAAATTGCCGACTCATTATGAGGTAACACATATACATGGTGTCGAAAGAATAGGTAAGTAGACGACTACCTGTAGATCCAACAAAGGTACAGGACCGATAATATTTGTCACGACACTACTTGTAACCCCATGCACACAGAGAAAGTTAAGACCAAAGGAGTCACACATACGAGTCGTCACCCTAACGACCCAGTATACCGTCAAGATAAACGTTAAAAAATTCCTTAGAGGTGTGACAAGAGGTATCACCGACATGATCAAACGTAAGGGTGGTTGTCACATCCTCCCAAGGGAAAAGAGGTGTGGGAGAGGTCGTAAATAACGAACATCTAAAAACCTAGCGTCTGTAAGACTGACCACACTTCACCATGGAGTAACACCAAAACTAAACGTAAAGAGATTATTACTCACTACAACTCGTAGAAAAGTACACAAACAATCGGTAGGTATTGAATATCTAGGTAAAGAAAATGACCCTGTGTCATTGAAAGAGAAACAAGAAAGTAAACGTACTTTCAAAGAGACACAATCGATAACACTTAGTCTTAACAACCAGATGTAGGAGTAGTTATGAACCACTAGGTACATCAACGAAAACCTGTTAGACCTACACTTTCCTATAGAGTGATAACAAAATTATAGGTAAAAGAATTCATAATCACCCCAACTTGAAAAAGAGAGTGTCAAAGAATCGGTGAATTAAAAGGAGACGATACTTATTGAATAATTATATGAAACAGGTAAAAAGGTAAACAACAAAGAGGAAGACAGTATAAGAAAAACAATAACTAAACTTCTTTAAGTAAGATATAGGGCTTATGAACCAGGAAACAAACCAGGTCCCTAATTTTGACAAAAGTGGGTCAGACACTGAAACAGAAAAGTAAAAGGACGAAAAATTTAAAGAAAATACCTTGAAAGAGACACAGAAAGCAAAGACACAAAATAAGTTATACAAAACTTTATTGATGTACGAAAAAAGGGACATCCCAACTCCACATAAAACATGACAAATCCTAAACAACGGATTGGAGTACTACTTCTGAAAAAAAAGGTTTAAAAGAAGATTTTCAAAATGTCCTAACGAAGAGTGTATATAAAATAGGGTGAACTTGAAGTCAACATGTATGTCTCTCTCAAGATTAGGTAGAGAAGGATATATCCGTCGGTTAATTGTCAGAGTCATTGTAGTAGTTTCATTACGGCAGACATAGTACACGGTTTGACAGTATATCCGTTTCCAAACAAAGAAACAAGATATTGGGAACCTGACAAAAGAGAAGAACATAGGACATAGTGGGTCTAATTTTATATTTGATGACATATTTTATATATTTGATTTATTCGACGTTCCTACAAAGAGAATACTCAGTAACCATGGGTACATAAGTCGAACATCATTCATGACTGTCTAAAAAAGCTGTGAATACTTCTTAAGACCTCGAGGTATAACGGTGAATACCCTTGACGGAAAGGAATAGCTAAGTAAGATTACCTTTTATCACTACAGATGAACACCAAAATTAAATGAAAAAAAGTCTACTGATTACTTTACCTCGGAAATTAAAAACGTAAAATACTTGGTAAACTCATACGAGCAAACACTCCTCCGACAAAGTTAAAAACGAGTAACAGGACAACTCAACCAATATAAAAAAAGACTAATTAAACCTGTGTTTTTGTGTTGTGTGAAAAATGAAGAAATGGTCCCATAAAAACCTGCTATCCATAAGAATTAGATCACGTTATCCTCAATCAAAAGGGAAATATCTATAAGAACAAACACAGGATAATTTCTTTAGAACGGAAGGAGGTCCAGTATTTTGTAAGAAAGGACACAAGAAGAATTTCAACATAATATAATTGAACGTACATATCCAGATACAAGGTGTAAATCAATTAAAAACATCTATCGTACTATGTCACTAGTCCCACGTAAGTGCACGGTACTACAACTATAGGTAAACTGTGTCACGTAAATAGATTTTCTGGCGAAACAGGCGGGATGTGACGTCGGCGGAAACAGTAGTCAGTCCACTGACATATATCGGTAGAGGTCTGATGTCACACAAGGCGCCTAGACGAGTAGATAGTGATCTGGTCTTAGTGTGAGAGAATTAATAATGTCGAAATACTATCTAGAACGAAAGAAAATTCATACAAGAAGTTAATAAAAAAAGAAGAAGTTTTAATAGAACGGACAAGAATCTGTAAACACAAAATGACATTTCAAAATCTTAGTCGAATGTTTGAAGGTGTGTCTCATACAAACGTTGGATTGTTGTACTTTAAAAGGTAAGGGACCTGACAGAAAGGTTAATTAACTAAGAAGAATTCCAGGAGATTTACGAAAAAACTTTACAGAACAAAATCTTCAGAATGTATTAAAAGTATTAAATTAAAAAGAATTCATAACATGTAAAATGTCATTTATTATAGAAAAATTTTTATATGAACAAACAATTACGACTTAATAGACAAAATTTATCGTATTTCGACTAAAAGAGGTTCGACTGGCAAAGACATAAAGGACTGTTCAAATGAAGTGAATTTGATTACTATTTAATTACTATGCATAATTAAATAAAGGAGAATAGATAAAACTTAAAAGATACATGGTACAATCAGAAATGAAAATAGAGATATAAAAGACAGAAGGTATTCTAACTAGTTAAAATAAATAAGGGTCGAAGGAGAAATGCCAAGACCTTCTACGTGTAATATGAAAATAAGAAAATAACCAAAGGGAATTATAAAGTTATATTATGGAGGAAACACCCTCAACTATACTCTTAAATCGTCGTTATTACTCCGTTACATAAGTCTCGCGTACCGGATACAATACACGAGTTTTTACCATTATTAGCAATACTCATAAGGAGACTGAGAATCGTTATAATAGTTTTGTGTTTTTAGTAGTAGAAGGGAGTAAGAGAGAGGAAAATACATGGAAAAAAAATAGTTAGAAGTATATAGAAAGGTCCTGACCTGTAATTTGGACACTATTGATTGTCTGAAACTACAGACTCAATAAAATAGTATTCTTGTTTTAGTTCAGTGATTTTAATGGTTCCTACAAAGATGTGTCTATCCAAAGGTTTCCGTCATCTTCAGAATCATCCCCAGAATTCTGAAGACTCTACCCTTCCACTGTGGACGAAATACGTAGGTCGGAGTACACCGAACAATTTGGATCTATACCACTGTGAGACTAGTAGACAACCTCCTCGTTTGTGTTTCTCAAAGACGGGATTTCTTGTTTTTTACAAAAATTAACCCCACGAACGTAATTAAACCCGAAGGGACTATCGATCAATCATTTCTTAATCGGACGTTACGTCTTCTGGGGCAAACCTAAGGACCCAGCCCTTCTAGGGGATCTTTTCCCTTTCCGATGGGTGAGGGTATAAGACCGGACCTTTTAAGGTGCCTGAACTATCAGGTACCCCAACCTTTCTCAGTATGTGCTCACTCACTGAAAGTGAGACGTAATTAATTGTCTTAACACGAAGAAGTAAAGGTGATTTCTCAAAGAGGACCCAGGAGTCCTAGACGGAGGTAGTGTGGAGTACACAGAAGTCCGAGACTCTGATGCAATACCTGGAAGTATTGTACGTTTTTAAGACTGACACTTCAGTGGTAGAGTGTTGGAGTAAGTAAGTTTATGGTTAGGACTGTATTAGACCCTGATGTAGATATGTTTTTTCTAGAAGTACTGGTCTATTAGTACTACCACACTAGTGAGTGGATCTCGGTCTGTAGGACCTTACGTTTCAGTTCACCCGGAATCTTTCGTAGTGATGTTTGTTTCGATGACCACCACTACCTTAAGGTCACCTCGATAAAGTTTAGGACTTTCTACTACGACACTTTCACTACGTGAGTTATACTGTCGTTTAAACCTTTTGAGTCGTCACCGGTGTCCTGACCTTTTCCAGTCAAAAATAAGGTTAGGGTTTCTTTCTGTTACAGTTTCTTACGAGTTTGATGGTGTGTCTACACGAGTAGAGTGTGTCATCACTTCATTACGGGTTTCAAGAGGTTCGGTCCGAAGTTGTCATACACTTGGTACTTAAAGGTCTACAAGTTCGACCTAAATCTTTTCTGTTTTTCTTGGTCTCTAGTTTAACGGTTGTAGACAACCTAGTAGTTTTTTCATTCTCTCAAGGTCTTTTTGTAGATGAAAATGAAATAACTGATACGGTTTCGGAAACTGTTTGACACTTTTTAAGAAATTCTCAAACCTTATGGTCTGATGGAATGGACGGAGGACTCTTTAGACATACGTCCAGTTCTTCGTTGTCAATCTTGACCTGTACTTTGTTGTCTGACCAAAGTTTAGACCTTTCTTGATGCAATTCCCATATATAACAGTGGGACGAATAAATTGAATATACGTCTCATGTAGTACACTTTACGACCTTAGTTCTAACGGTCCTCTTTATCGTTATTGGAGTCTATACGTCTACTGTCGTGGGAATACCGTCTTTCACTTCTTGTTTTCTCGGAGCACTACTTTCACTTTCTTCTCTTACTTTTTCAACCGAATTTTGAGTTGTAAGTCTTATGATTCTAGTACTTTAGACCAGGGTAGTAAAGTACCGTTTATCTACCCCTTTGTTTCCTTTGACTGTCTGATAAAAAACCCGAGGTTTTAATGACGTCTACCACTGACGTCGGTACTTTAATTTTCTACGAATGAAAGAACCTTCTTTTCAATACTAGGAGAATCTGTCGTGTAATTTTTCATCTCTGTAATGAAACGGTTGTTTCCAGCTAGATCAGTTTCGTTACCAAAAAGGTCACCAGTACATACCTACACTCTCAACCTGATATTTCTTTCGACTCGTGACTTCCTAATTACGAAAACTGGACACCACAACCTCTTCTGACAACTCTCAGTGAACCTGACGTTCCTCTAGGTTGGTCAGGTAGGATTTCCTTTAGTCAGGACTGATAAGTAGCCTTCCTGACTACGACTTCGACTTCGAGGTTATGAAGTCAGTCAAGTCAAGTCAGTGAGTCAGTACAGACTGAGAAACGCTGGGGTACTTAACGTCGTGCGGTCCGGAGGGACAGGTAGTGGTAGAGGGTCTCAAGTGAGTTTGAGTACAGGTAACTCAGTCACTACGGTAGGTTGGTAGAGTAGGAGACAGTAGGGGAAGAGGACTGGGGTTAGGGAGGATCGTAGTCTCAGAAAAGGTTACTCAGTTGAGAAACGTACTTCACCGGTTTATGAATCCGGTGGAGTATACTTCTCGACTGAGTAAACTTTTTTGGGACTACGACCCTTTCTAACTCTCGTCCTCTTCCCCTGCTGTTACCTACTCTACCAACCTACCGTAGTGACTGAGTTACCTGTACTCAAACTCATCCATGGCCCTCAACCACTATCTGTCCCTTCGGACCGTATGGTGTCAGTTACCCCAGCGTTTCTCAACTTGTACTGACTCGACTTGACTGACTGTAGATAGTTTCCCGGAACTGAGTAAATTTTAGTAATATTAAAAAAAAAATATTGAACACCTAATAGACTGTCATCGTGAATATATAGAAAACCTACATTGTAGACTGAGTAATAACCTCACGATTGACCATACTATTCTAGACGATTGACCATCTATACTAGAGAGTGAGGTTTTATAAATAGAAAAAGGACGTTTCCGTCTGTCTTATTACGTCCAATTGGAAATATCCTCTCTGTCATCCTAAAATAACGAAAGACAATTTTTTACAAACTTTATGTATATATGTGACCTTATAATAAGTCGATAATTTCCCTTGTTTCATTACGATAAACGTCATTGTACCTACCTGGATCTTTCACAGTATCACTCACTTCATATTCAGGTTTTCTCTTCCTCTTTATAGGTTACAGTAAGAAATATACGTCTTGGATTTTTGGTTGGTCAGGTAAGACTTACTCTAATCGGGACCCTAAAGAAACCTTCCTTACTACGATTTCGACTTCGAGGTCATGAAACCGGTGGAATACGCTTCTCAACTGAGTAACCTTTTCTGAGACTACGACCCTCTCTAACCCCCGTCCTCCTCTTCCCCTGCTGGCTCCTACTCTACCGACCTACCGTAGTGCCTGAGTTACCTGCACTCAGACTCACTTGAGGCCCTCTACCACTACCTGTCCCTCCGGACCGCACGACGCTAAGTGCCCTAGTGTTTCTCAGTCTGTGCTGACTCGCTAACTTGACTTGACTTGACTTGACTTGACTTTTTGTTTAAGTAAATGTTTTGCCTTTGTCTGAGTGTCAGAATCTCTGGTTTCCGCCCCTTCCTATCCCCTTTCCTGTCAATTTATTAAACTTTACCTGAACATGTGTGAAGAGATGACTTTTACCTATCGGTCGTTCCTGGACGACACATCGTGTCCCTTGAGACAAGTTACAATACGTCGTCGGACCTACCCTCCCCGCAAACCCCCTTTTACCTGTGTAAATATACATACCGACTTAGGAAAACGACAGGAGGACTTTGATAGTAATAACAACTAGACGACATGAGGTTTTATTTTATTTTTCAATTTTTTTTTTTTCTTTATGACGGGTCAGGTATGACTAGAATAAACACCTCAATCTTTGTTCTAGGTCTTTCTTAGTAAAGGATGAAACCACACCCAAAAACTTCCTATCCTATTCTGACCATACATCTTTCACTAAACACTCACTTCGGTTAGAACATAGTATGTAGTTGTGAATGTACTTAGAGAAGAAGTTCAACTGGAATATCAGACTCACATAGTTCCCTTAAGTTCTAACTAGTTGTCCCTCTGCCCGTCACCCCTTCCTTCATCCCGGTTGGACCTAAGGATCTTACACAAAGACACGTACAACTTTAGGGGGCTTTGACACAGAGTGTTGTCATTTCGTCCGTAAAGTAAGAGTACTCCTAGTAGGCACTTTACAAAATTCTTAATTTCTGTCACCCCTATAGAACCGATTTAAACGTTTTTCGGGGTTTCGATTGACGAAAGGTACAGACGAAAAGTAACTTCACTTTAACCAAAGTTGAACGTCATTGGTTGAGAAACCGGTGAAAAACGAACAAACAAAGTACATTCACTACGAAACAGAGAGGTTACCGTACGTATTATTCAATTTTCCGACTCTTTTTGTCGACTTAGAGACCCCTTTCATGTAGGTACTTTAACGAAGTAAGGAAGGTTTAACGAATACGAAAGGTTAACAAAATTCCTTCAAGAAGGTGACTTACTTTAATAAAATAAACATTATCGTGAGGGGGTGGGTGTAGGAGTAACGAGGGAAGAGAGGAATTAGGTAAACCAACCTACATGTGAGAGTGTGGTACGGAGACAACTGTTTCAAGACCAGGAGGTAAGACAAAAGAAAGAGTAGTAGAAGTTTCCACACGGGGACGAAACACAAGTACAGTCAGTCCATGATACCCTAAAAGATTACAGACCTCAAGAGACCTGTATTTAAGGTAATAAACTTTGTTTCCCAGAGATAAATAAAAATGGAAGAGAAAGGGAAAACCTCAATCTTAACAGAGAGAAAGGAAACGTCGTACACTTGTCTGACACAGTAAGAACACTCATTACCTCAGAAGTAGGTACCTTCGGATCAGGACAGAGGTTCCAAGTTCTGAGGGACGGTTGTCGAAAGAATCGTAGAGACCCTGAAAGTTCGAAAACTTTTTTTTATAAACAAATACAAAAACTTGTAAAATACAATATAACCGAATATCGGCTAATTGTTACAAAACTATCAAAGTCCACCTGTCGTTTCTCTGAGTCGGTATACATATGTTATAGGTAAGAGGGGGCTTGAGAGGAGAGGAGGTCCGACGGTGTGTTGTAATTCGTCTCAAGGCACACGATATGTCGTCCAGGAACAACCAATGTGTACAATTTATGTCGTCACACATTTACAGGTAGAGTTTACGGGATTGATCGGAAGTTAATTTTTATTTAAAAATTTTTGACTTTTTTAGTGGAACATATGGAAGTTATATATGTCAAAAATACACAAGTAATGTGGAGTAATTCCGAAAAAGAATTCCGACTTTTTTAATATACTCTTCTCGGTGAGACTCCAAGATACCCCAAGACTGTGTAAGTGATTCTTTTAATCTGAAGACCAAACCCCGTTCCTGTCACAACCCGATCTCTACTCTTATATCTAAAACGTCACTCTCCGTACACAAATTTGGAGATTGAGTCGGAAATGAACGACACTCGGAAATGGATAGAGAATTAGAGCCAAAAGGTAGACATTGAACACTTATTGTAACGACGACGATGACGATGATTCAGCGAAGTCAGTGCAGGCTAAGACACACTGGGGTCTTCGTCGTCGGGTGGTCCGAGGAGGCAGGTACCCTAAAAGGTCCGTTCTCATGACCTCACCCCACGGTAACGGAAGAGGTCACTTATTGCGATGGTGAAAGGTATTTCCCTACAACAATTAAAAATCACTCTATTGAATAAATTTTACAAACCCTACCTCTTCCGTGTAATATTCGAGGATGTACGGTACAATTTATAATTATTACTATAATTATTACCACCTCGTCTCTCATGATAAAGGGTGTCTTCGTTGGGTGACTACCTTAAGTCCTTTTTTATATCAGTCTTTCAATTAAGTGAAACACTTGCCCAACTGACGTTTATCCTCTACACCAATACGTTTAAGGTCTTTATTATCGATTGTAAATAATGTCGGACGGTCTCATATAAGTGACGGGGTCACCAAAAGTTTAGAATGACACTTATTTTTAGGGACCCTTCAAACAACGTTTACGTCTTCGGGTCCAAGATGGGAATCTCTAAAACAAATCTAAACGGAGGTTAATTTTATTTGTATATTTAAAATCTTTTCCTCATCGGATTTGAAGGGACCACCAGGTCGCCGATACTGAGATGGGAAGGTGACGTACCTTGCACTCGACCTAGGGATCAGTACCTTGATTGTAGGGTGTACGGGGGACCCACTTAGTGTTCATTTATTTATTTTTATTTTCTCTCTGAGTGATGTTTGGTGAATAATCTTTTTATTTTTTCTTCTCCAAATTGGATCCTACAAAGGTAACTGCTTACGTATGAGTTACAAAATCAGTTACAGTAGATTATGTATACTTAAAAAGAATCAAAGGGTTCATGGAAAAATTGAGGGTCAGAGTGTTCATTATCATTATACAGTAACAGAATGCAATTCTCTAAACCACACCAAAAAGTCCATTTCAGGGTGTCATCTCTCCTTAGCCATAATAAGACCCACATTCTTATTCCAAAAAAGTGGAATAAGAATCCTTTTCTCATCTACTTATTCCCGTGACCGTCGGGAAAACGTAAGGACTCCGGGTGTCTCCTCCTATCGGTCCCGGATCAACATCTATTCGTGTGTGTCCTATTAGAATCGTTCCCTTAACCCGTCAACCCACTCTCTACCTTACCTAATCCTTCTTCATAGTAGGTCCAGTCACAGACCGTCCGACGGGTCGTCTTAGGGGATCCTTAGAATGACTAAATTTTCGAGATCCTGTAATTAAGTAAATTTAAAATGTCATTTGGACACTCAATCTACCTATAATGGTAATCGAAGGGAAATGTCTCATCTCTGCACTACGTATTTCTCCAAACCATTGGAAACGTTTTACGTTTATAATTCATCATTATCGATCCTCTCAACTCTGACCTTGAGTCCAACCTATACTTGTCTCGGTACTGTGATAATACAGAACAAAACGAATATTACGGTCATTCAAAGAAAAAAATTATTTTTTTATATATACATACATGTACGTACGATTCAGTAAAGATAACACAGGTTGAGACACGTCGCGATACATGACATCGGGCGGTCCGAGGAGACAGGTACCCTAAGAGGTCCGCCCTTATGACCTCACCCAACGGTACGCGAGGAGGTCCCCTAGAAGGACTGGGTCCCTAACTTGGACTCAGAGAATGTAGATGTACGTAACCATCCTTCCGATAAATGGTGATCCCGGTAGACCTATATATGTATATATATATATATATATATATATATATATGTGTGTGTATATATGTATATGAAAATTTTCCAATGAAAGGTAAATGTCAATAATGTTTTATGACTAAAAAAGTACATACGCAATTAAGTAATGTTTTATAACCAATTTACTTAGTTACGTATGTACTTTTTTCGTCATGAGTTCACGAGCTATTTACAATGGATTTTACGACAAGAAAGTTTCTTTTTTTTTTTGTTTGGTGTGTACTTTCGAGATCCTGTCGCATGTCTTCAGACGTCTAAAATTCCCAGTATCACTAATACTCCTGAACGACCAATATGGTCATACTCTCAAGGGTTATACGGAGGAGAAACAACTATGAACTATAACGGACAGAAAAAGTAAAAACGGGTAACTTATAAACTAACTACAATAGAAAAAATTAAAAAAAAAAAAATCAAAAAATAAAAAAATTAAAATTTTAGAAACTAAGAATGTACGCAAGGGTTTGTACTTGGGGGGAGAGTGGAGGGAGGGGTGTTGTACTACAATAGAATACAACCAAAATCAAACGTAAAAGAATTAAGGATAACTCTAACCTGGTGAGTCCAAAAGAGAAGGTTCTTGAAGGATAGGCATAAAATATGAATCAAAGAAACAATTTTACAACGAAAGTTCCTCACAAATGTATTAAACCTGTGATTAAAGAACTATATATTGACATTACTTTTAGGGGAACTTACCACCCTATATTAAACTCACCCCAATGGAAAAACTTACATTTTCCAGTTCATCTCCCTTTCCCCTCGTATGTAGTGAAACCTTTCATTAACAACGCCCTTATTCAATGACTTCGGTTCTCCTTCCCGAGTCCTAAGTCTTCAATACCTGAGACTCGGTCACCGAGATGGACTGAGAGTGTACTCCGACTCTAAAACTTTCTTGGACCTTAAAAAAAAAGAGAAAGACACCAGAGTTCATCGAAATGGTAGTCTATTCGTTCATACTTAACTCCCTTCTTATTTATTGAGTCAACAATAAAAAACACCCTCAATTTTTTTATTAAATAAAAATTAAGTTTCTTTTAACGAAATATTATAACACAACCAAAGACGGGTATAGTTCTACTTAATCGGTATCCATATGTATACCGGGGAGGGGGAACGTGGAAGGAGGGTGGAGGGTGGAGTGGGGCGGGGAGATCCAACAGTGTCTCGTGGATTAAACTCGAGGGACGTAGTATGTCGTTTAAGGATGACCGATAGATAAAATGTATACCATTACTTCTACAAAGTTCCGATGAGAGTCAACAAGGAATAGGTCGTTTGTGAATTACTTGAGTATTGTACACGATGCGACGTGTAGTAATAGTATACATAATTATGTTACACACTTCTCCTCTCTCTTGAACGAGAAGTCCTCGTGAGGTACAACAGTCTCTCTGGATGGGGATACCTTCGGAAATTTATTGTTACACTGTTCTCGGAGTGTCTCTATTCCTGTCCTCGGTTACTAAAGGAGTGAGCGACCACCTTATAAATACCTCGTAGATGGGACCCCTGACCCCTACGTCGACACTTTGTTCCCTCCGTTCTTGAGTATTTTGTACATAAACAATTTCCACACTCTACTAGTTAATCGTTAGTTGTATATTTACTTGTCTAGTTGGGGCATCTATTCAGTAGTAATTTATTCAAGTATTCGTTCCTTAAGTCCGTTACTATGTATAGTACGGTCTGTGTAAACTATTGTGCTCTTCAAAACTTCGTACCCAGATGACCTAGACCAGACCGGTCTTTTCCGGAATACTCCTCGTTTGTAAACTCAACTCTCCATACACTATTAGTCCTCAAAACAACAAGTCAGCGAGTCAACACAGGCTAAGAAATACTGAGGTACCTGACTTCGTGTGGACCGAAGGGGCAGGTAGTGAGAAAGGACCTTAGACGAGCTTAAGTACAGATAACTCAACCCCTACAGTAGGTTGGTAGGGTAGGAGACGATGGGAGAAGAGAAAAACGGAAGTCAGAAAGGGTCGTAGTCTCATAAAAGGTTATTCAACCGAGAAACGTAGTCCACCGGTTTCACAACCTCGTAGTCGAAGTCGTATCAGGAGGGTTACTTATAATAAGTCACAACTAGAGGAAATCCTAACTGATCACACTAGAGAAACGTCAGGTTCCCTGAGACTTCTCAGAAGAGGGTCTTGGCGTCAAACTTTCGTAGTTAAGAAGACACGAGTCAGAAGAAATACCAGGTTGAGAGTTTAGGTATGCATTGATGACCTTTTTGGTATCGAAACTGATCTGTCTGGAAACAGTGGTTTCACTACAGAAACGAAAAACTATACGACAGATCTAAACAGTACCGAAAGGAAGGTTCCTCTTTCTCAAAAAATAAAGTACCCACGTAAGAAATCTAGTATTTCTCTACTCGTCCTCAATCGGTATACTTTATACCCTCCTCGTTCTTATTTCTTTCACTTTCAGACGTTCCGTTCTTACTCGAACCCCAAGTGTTTATTTGTCTTTAGTGTCCTTTTCCTCATCACCTTAGACGACTGTCCGTCGCTTTAAACCCCAACTACAGTTCAAAACGTCTTCTCCAGTGTATTCCGTTTCAGACCTTCCTATCTCTTATTCCATTTCCTGTAAGACCGTAGTACACTGTATTGTACTAGTTCCTAATCCTCTCAATTACACGACACGTTCAGGCTCAAAGTCGTAGATTTAGGTAATTGGACACGTTAGTCTCGCAGTCCGTGTTCCAGGTTACCCGGCGACGTACGCCGAGAAGGATCTGGGTCCGAGTCGGGTTAACAACTGTGTGGACACAGAGGATTGGATCGTAGGATCTTGATGATATCCGAGGTAGAAATCCGTTTTTGGACCTCTACTAGGTCATTTCCCTATAAAAAAGGGTCTCTACACTTACAATATCTTGAGACTGACGACGACGACGACGATTCAGCGAAATCAGGTAGAGACACGTTGGGGTATCTTCCGTCGGGTGGTCCGAGGGGGCAGGGACCCTAAGAGGTCCGTTCTTGGGACCTCACCCAACGGTAAAGGAAGAGGTTACGTACTTTCACTTTTCAGTTCCACTTCAGTGAGTCAACACAGGCTGAGAATCGCTGGGGTATCTGACGTCGGATGGTACGAGGAGACAGGTACCCTAAAAGGTCCGTTCTCAGGACCTCACCCAACGGTAATACTACAAAAATTTTTCGTAAAAATCAATTAAGTAATTCGAATAAAAACCAACGTGACAAAAAAACAGTGCTATACGCCCGAAAGAGATCAACCCCGCTCACCCCCGATGAGAAGAGACGCAACGTGTCCGAATAGTAACGGCACCGAAGAGAACAACACCTCGTGTCCGAGGCCCGTGTACGTGAAGTCATAAGCGTCGTACGACCAAGTCATCAACACCACGTACCCGGATCAACGAAGTGTCGGACAGATTAGAAGGACCCGGTCCCTACCTTAGACACAGGGGACGTAACCGTCCACCTAAAAATGGGTGACATGGCGGTTCCTTCAAGGTCTAATACTAAAAATTGATCTTCACCCTCCTAATCCAACCCCAGTAGATTCCGTTCAAAGTCAGTTTAAGGGTAGTCGTTTCGAAGATGAAACTTAAACGAGTAGCGATGACCCAACGACTTTCAAAACATCGGTTTATACATTACTCCCATATATTTACTAGGGTAACAAACCCTGGCTGTAGACTTATGTTTACCTGGACTGAGGTAGGAGAGTCTTTCGATCACCTCAGGTTCGTTAATCGTAAATTTAGTCTAGGGGACCGGTTACTAGGTCCAGATTTGTTTTGATTAGATCGGGGATGGTAGATTTAAAGGTGCCACGGGTAGAGTCATCGAGAGTCGTAGTGAGTGACTTCCCGTAAGAAAATTTTGTGTACGTTCCAAATCGTCAAAAGTATTTTGAATTACTGTGGGACGAAAAACAAAAATTTCTTATCTCTATAAGTGAACTGGTTCATTTACGACAAACTCTTTTCCCGTGTAGTCTCTCGAGTAGGAAGGGACCTCTACCGAGACGTTTAAGAGGAGTTTAGATAGAGATACCGAGAAGCAAGACGCATTTACTAAGGTTAGTGAATTTGTCAGCGACCAATATTTTTATCAGTGTCCCTCTGAACCTCTATGGTGTGAAAAATTAGTCTTGGTAAGGACTAAAAGTGATAAAAGTGAAGTAGAATATAGACTAAAGAATTTCAATCTGTACTCAATTTTTATTCCGACAAAAACAACAATAATAAAAGTCATGTATGACTACGTAATAATAATTCTTATTCGTAAGGATCCCTTACGTTTTGTAAGACCTCTTTCGTTTCTCGGAAGTAAAACATGAACCGTTAATTAAAGATTAGTGTTCCGAGTTTTTTCGAAGTCACCCCCCGTTCACTGTGACAAAGAGATCTTCTTTCTACGATATCTACAATAGGGTAACTCCGTAGACCCATTGTGACAGTCGGATCCTTTCTAGTGTACCACATCCTTAAAGTGGTCGACTCATCTTTTCCTCGGTGAGGGGGTCTCTTTCTGTAACTCTCTCACAACATAAAACACGTTTACAAACAATTAGGGATGTAAAGAAGTCGGAGACAAGAGAGTTAAAAAGAGTCGTAAACCACCTGTTCACTTCCCAGACGTTCGATCACGGGATCCCGTTTGAACGGAAAAAGGATCTGATAATTCAGTATTTTCTACTGATGAACCGGAGTAAAAAAAAAACTAGGACAATAAAAATAACATATCGAAATTATTTACTAAAAGTAACCTTACGGTTACCCCTCTCCCGTCGTTCTTTATCTACTGTCTTGGATCCCTAAATAGTTAAGTGAAAGTACTAAAGAAGGAGAATTTGTCGATTTTCAGAGAGGACGATATTTCTAGGTTGTACGAAGGTTAAATTAAGTCACTCATAAGTCCTTTGCATATAGATAAGGTACACGACTGTCGAGGATGTTGTATGATATTAAAGACATTGGGTGTCCTTCGTTAAAGTACTTTCTTGACATCATTAAGGGTTTACGAATTTTTTATCACTTTTTTTATTCATTTTAAGTTTTAGACATCTGTTTTATTAATTTGTTAGGTACAATGTTCCATTGTTCTCTTTTTTTATAGAGAACTACAGAAGACTACTTCAGAGGTAGTCTTAAAAGTCTAGCAGTCATTAGTAGTTCTCTCTGTATCAGTACTTTATATTCCTTTTAAACCTTTATACGTTTCTGGGTCGGAAATCTAAATCTAGTCGTGGGATCAGACCTTTTATACACTTGAGTTGTGTTTGTAGACGATTCCTACTTCGGGAGGTTAGTCGACGGAACACTGACTTAATGGACCAATCACTTGATGTCTCCGACTTCGATTGTAAAGACTTATCAAATCGTATACTTAGAGTCAAGAGATAACTAATAAACATACTAAACCCCATTTGAAGGACTAAAAGGTGTAAACCACCAATTCCTACGAAAATTAAGTATTCCAATAAAGTTTTCAATTTTATTCATTAAGTACAATTTGTGGAGCGGGTATCGACCATGAGTCATTTACGATTGCACAAGAAAAAAGAAAAAATTTAACTTCATATCAACTAAATGTTACAGCACAATCAAAGACCACGTGTTACTTCACTAAGTCAATCTATATACCTATATATAGGTATATATACTATATATGAATACTATTTAGAGAGAGATATACTGTATATATACCTATACATAGATATGGATATATACCCATATAGATGTATATCCAAATATAAGTGTACTTTTTCTTACTTCAAACCAGGGGAGGAGTGTAGTATATGTTTTTAATTATGTTTTACTTGTAATATAGATTTACATCCTCAATTTTAATATTTTTAGAATCTACTTATGTATCCACAGTTGGAAGTTTTAGAATCAAACTTATAGCAAAGAAATTGTACCGTGGTTTTAGGGTTCACTGTTTTCTTTTTTTTTTCTATTTAATCTGAAGTATTTTTAATTTTCTAAAACACAAAATTTTCTATGGTACTTCTTTCTTTACCCTCTTTTATAAAAGGATAGTATATAGACTATTACCAGATCGTTGGTCTTATACATTGTTGAGTCGTTGTTAAAAAATTTTTTACTATTTTCTGTACTTATATGAAGAGAGAAAGATTAAATATATGAGTAGAGATTTTATATATATATCCATCTTCCTTCAAACGACCAAGAAGTCAATTGTATTATAGTGGTATACCGGATCTTTAATATCGTCTGTATGTGGATTTCTTAATTTTTGTACACAGGTTTGTCTTTGTACGTCTACTTACGAGTATAGTTATGATAAGCGTCATCGTTTGGTCACTGCAGTAGGATTAACAGGTAATTGATTCTTGTCCTTTGGTTGTGTGTCACATAGGTATGCTACCTTTTCTGTATCAGATCGGTATGTTACCCCATAATAAGTCAGTTTTTCTCTTTATCAGAATGGTGTACCGAGTCACCGTTTCTTAGGAGGACTGTTACGTCTTTTATCCCCAAACTAGTGACCCAACCCTTCTTCTAGAGGATCTCTTCCTTTACCGGTGGGTGAGGTCATATGAACGGACCCTTTAGGGAACCTGTCTCCTCGGACCACCCGATGCCAGGTATCCCGACGGTTCTCAGTCTGTGCTGACTCCCTGCCTCGCACGTGTGTACCTCTCCTTATTCCCTGACTATGCACAATGTTGTACCCGTTTAGGACTTTGTAAATACAGTTTGCTTTCGTCAGTGTTTTTTTGGTGTATAGTATACTAAGGTGAAAGTTCTTTACGAGTCTTATCCGTTTAGATGTCTCTATTTATAATCTAACAACTAACGACCCCTTTTTCCCTTATCCCTCACTGACGAACTACCCATGCTTCAAAGAAAAATCCCACTATAAGACCTTAATCTACTACCATTACGAACATATCATAACACTTACAGGATTTTTCGGTACCTTAACATACCATTAAAATTAGAAAAACTTCGTATCAAATGTCACAACGTAATCAAAGACCACAACATATGAAATGTTACCAATTTTGCCTCTTAAATTTAAAAATACCTAAAATGGAGTTACCTCTTTATGTTCACCCCAAGAGTACGACTAATGGAAGTATAGTCACGTGAAAGGGGGTTGGGACCTAAGTTACTAAAAAAAAAAATTTAACCTGTCGGGAATCTATGTCTGGACTACTCAAATATATATTGTCTTAGTAAAAAAGAACGGGAAACTCGTCCTACTCGTGAACAGAAAGTTAAGAATTGTGTCTCGACATGCATCCACAAACTCACCCATTAAAACATCAAAACGATCAAGACACTTCTCTTTCAGGGTTTCCCCTGTCCTACCGTGATACAGTAGTGTAGTGTCTTTCAAGGATTAGTCTCGTGGTGAACACCTGGTCGTGGACGAAGTTTCGTTCTTTTAACTGTGTCCTCCCCCTTTTTACCGTCTGAAGTGCTGGATCCCCGTTAGTTGAATAGTCAAACCCCAAGACCACGACTCAGTAGACGATTTACCGTCGACTTCTGCTTCCGATAGTTTTAAACGTTAAATCAGAGGTAACGCGACTACCGACGTCCCAGGTCGAGATCGTCAAGTCGAGTCAACCTTCCGAGTCGAATTAACGATCGAGTAGTTAAGCGTAACTGATGGACGAGACCGGACCTAGGGACCCACCACTTTTCCTCTTTATTCGTCCCTCTCCCCTCGTTTAACAACGAGTCTTCTTCCTAACGATCTCAAGACAATACTAGACTGTCGATTAGAAAATATTTCAGACGATTCGAAATCTTCTCCCTGACCTCCCACAAAACCCCCCGTATGTGTCTCTACGAGGAGAAACTTTATTTCTGAAACATTTGTAAACGACCTTTATAAGTAACCTTCCTGACTACGACTTCGACTTCGAGGTTATAAAACCGGTGGACTACCTTTCTCGGCTCAGTAACCTTTTCTGGGACTACGACGCCTTCTGACTTCCGTCCTCCTCTTCCCCTACTGTCTCCTACTCTACCAACCTACCGTAGTGACTGAGCTACTTGTACTCAAACTCGTTCGAGGCCATCTATCACTTCCTGTCCCTTCGGACCGTACGAAGTCAGGTACCCCAACGTCTCAATTATGTTGATTCGTTGACTTGTCGTCGTCGATCACGGACCTGACCCCTTGTACTGGGACGTTGACGAACAACCTCTGTATCGTAGTTACACTACTCATCTTCCAGTAGAAAGAGTAGACTTTCCGTGACAGAGGGAGGTGGATACGAGGTCGTGTCAGTAGTGTGACCAGTGGTCGGATAAAGGAAGTACCAGAATGTCGGGGTTTCCCTTCGAGTCCCCATGTACCTCTCCTTCGTCACCTGAGGAAGGGACTTCTGTACCAGGGAGGAAAAGGGGTCGTATCCTTTTACAGGGCACAAGTGACACGTCTGAATTACCATACCGTCAGAAGCAGTCACACAGTTGGTTGATTTGAAAAGTGTAACCGAAATGTTCCGTGGGTGACCGAAGCAGAAAAGGTTCCTTTCTTCAGATAAGAGTCCGAGTCTCCTTCTTTTACTAAACGGGTTCCAGTATGGTTTTTTTCATTGACGACCTTGACCGTAAGAGAAGAGTGAGAGAGACTAGACTTTCCAGTGTAAACAAGATGGAGTGTAATCCTCTTCTCTTCTCTGTTCAACCGACTCACCTGTACACCAGACAGTCTTTTCATTTACAGTGACCTGAAACTTATATTATGTGGGATAGGAAAGTAAAGACAGTATTTCCGAGGAGAGATTCGAGAGGTTTCGTGAATTCACTCGAGAGATTTTGGACTTCCACAACCAGAGTTATATAGGAAACAGTAGTTTATTCATATTCCCAGTTTCTATTTACAGTATAACGAACTGAGTCCACGTCGTGGTAGGTTTTCCGAAGACTGGTGAACGTTGAGTGGGTGTTACACTATTCGTAGAAATTCCTACCGGTTCCTAAATCTATACCGAAGTCCTCATAGTTCAGTGGACGAAGTAGGGTGAATCGTCTAGGACATTGTGACTTTCTGAAACGGACCAAAAATTCGTTTCCGGTCGTTAGATACTGAGTTCCCGTTTTAGGTCAGGAGGTTGACGAAAAAACATTTATTTCAAAATAAATTTTTAGATTGGTACGGGTAAGTAAACGGTCAACAAATACCCACAAACACGATGTTCTGACTCAACTCATCAACACAGTCTCTAACACACTAGGTGCTTCGGATTTTATAAATGATATACCGGGAAATGTCACTTTCTTTTCAAAAGTTTAGACCAAAATACCAAGTCTCCCTTCCCGAAAGACCATAAAAGAGTGATGTTTCAGATAAAGGACCACGATTACTTTCACTTAACATGTCCCGACTCTCCACGATGTTACCAGATTTCGTACCTGAGGCCTTTAGTCCTTTGGAACCCAACTTTGACTCTTTTGAAAAACCGACACGAGAATCCCATCAGTGAATTGACGACTTGAGGGAGTAGACACTTTACATGCAATAGTAAGACTGAAACACCTGGTAAACTTCTAAATCAGTCTAACCCCACAAACATCTTGGATCGGATCACGGTCCGTGTTCGTGGAGTAACTTACTATAAAGGCTGTACTAAGAATCTCCCGGTATGGAGTACTTCCAGAGTCAATTTAACCGCAAAACCTCCTAAGTGTGATCGAGGATGATAAGACCACCGAGTCACCATTTCTTAGGTAGACGGTTACATCCTCTACTCCCAGACGTCCAAACTAGGGACCCAACCCTTCTAGGGGGCCTCCTCCCGTACCGTTGGGTAAGGTCATAAGAACGGACCCTTTAGGTACCTGTCTCCTCGGACGACCCGATGTCAGGTACCCCAGTGTTTCTCGATCTGTGTTGAACCACTGATTTGTTGTTGTTGTTAGGGACTCGACGAGATACTATCGTCTAACGAAACCTGTAGTGTTACCACACACCGGATGTCCTCCGATTCACGGAACTTCGAGATTTTACCTTACGTTTTCGTCTCAGTAAAGTCTTTTTCATGTCTGGACAGAGAAGAGAGGGAAGGAAGAAAACAGAAAGAGAACGATCCCTGGACAATAGGACGTCTGTAGAGTTGAACGGGTGAAACTACTTATTTTTTACGTAGTCCGCCACCGATTAACGACTATCAAGGGAGGGATAACTAGAGAAAGAAACCGAGCTGAGAGAGCCTAAAAACTCACTGAGAGGATCGATTAATACTAACTCTGCCCAGTCCTGTTTCTTTAGAGTAAATTTATACAGATACCGTCTTACCGTGTCACAGACAGACGTCCTGTGTGTGTGTGTTTCGGTCACGTCCACACCAAAATCTCCGTTCCTAGAAGTCCAATTTCACAGTGTATAGATTCGTCTCCTTCCCCCTTTTAGGTAACCTTTTATCTAACTCTGGTTTGGACTTGGTTTGATACTACCTTTCTTCCATGGGTCACCTACACCTCCCGAGTCTTATTATATTCTTCAACTTACAGACTCTTTCGAAAAAAAAAAAAAATTACTGGAACAACAGTTTTCTATGAGACGATTCTATAATCAGTACCAAAAGTGTATCTGTCTCTTCCTAAACAATCCCTATTAATTAAATACCTTAAAGGACCATCAAGTGTATCGATGCGAATCCACCATATTTCGGTATTCGTTACGCCGGTCTTCTTTACGGGTTCGGGACACACGACGACGACGACGACGACGATTCAGCTAAGTCAGCACAGACTGAGACACGTTGGGGTATCTACCGTCGGGTGATCCGAGGAGACAGGGACCCTGAGAGGTCCGTTCTTGTGACCTCACCCAACGGTAAAGGAAGAGGGTTGGGGAAACACTTGGACAGGGTTCACTTTAGGACTCCGACAGTGACGTCTGGAAACCATCGACAATCTGACGGTTAGTGTTTTAGTTTGAAAGTGATAAAGATGTCTTTGTGTTGTTTTATTAAGTGAGTTGTTGTACGAACAGTCTTCTCGGTCTGTCGGTGACGAAGTGGTGCGAAGGCAGAAGGAAGTTTCAGGACTCACTCTTAGAAACGAGAATCTTCGGTCTAATGAAGACCTTAGGATTGACGTTCCCTCAGTCCCCTTAAATCTGAAATCGAAGGGTCGTAATCCATTTGAACATCACGTACGATGTTTCTTCAACCTTATTCAGTTAGATATTGCAGATATGTTGGACTTAATATAAAATTTCTAACGTATTTTTATGTGTCTTACGTGTGAAAAAAAAAAATTTAGAGTCCTCTTAAAAATTAGGGACCTGTAAGAATTTTTAAACTTAGTTCTTCTGAGACGATAGGAGACAATGATTCGAATCAATGGTGGGTGATCTATCTGGTGATGAGACATTATCGTCCTTCAATCTACGAAATGAGAAACTTTCCCGACTACGACTTCGACTGCGAGGTCATAAAACCGGTGGTCTACGTTTGTCGACTCAGTAACCTTTTCTGGGACTACGACCCTTTCTAACTTCCGTCTTCCTCTTCTCCTACCGTCTTCTACTCTACCAACCTACCGTAGTGACTAAGTTATCTGTACTTGAACCCGTTTGAGGTCCTCTACCCTTCCCTGTCTCTTTGGACCGTACGACTTCAGGTACCCCAACGTCTCAACCTGTACTGAACCGTTCACTTGTTGTTATTTCCGTGAAATGTACGGCATGAAGTCACGATAGTGTTGTTATCCACTATTTATAATAAAAAGGGTAAATTGAAAACCTTTTAACTTCCGATCGGTTAAATTCATTGAACAAGATAAATGTGGTGTATATACCATCCATTATACTGGTCTATAGATTCCTTACATGAATCTAAGAATCCAACATTTCGGGTCTCAGAGTATAAATAACTACTCAACTTTATTATTATTTTTTTTTTTTTGTCTCTGGTCTATAAGGTAATAATAACTACCATGAAAAAACTAACAACAAAATAAGAAAAAAAATTGATATTTAAATAAATAAAATTAACCTCCAATTAATGAAATGTTATAACATAACCAAAACGGTACGTAGTTGTACTTAGGTGGTGTCCATGTGTACACAAGGGGTAGGACTTCGGGGGAGGGAGGAGGGAGGGGCATGGTAGGGAGACCCAGCAGGGTCACGTGGTCGGGGTTCGTAGGCCATAGTACGGAGCTTGGATCTGACCGTTAAGTAAAGTATATACTATAATATGTACAAAGTTCGGTAAGAGGGTTTAGTAGGGTGGGAGAGGGAGAGGGTGTCTCAGGTTTTCTGACAAGATATGTAGACACAGAGAAAACGACAGAGCGTATGTCCCAATAACAATGGTAGAAAAAAATAACAACAAAATCCATCTGGAGGACTGATCCTCCTCTGAAAATTCTTAAATACTCCTCAAAACGTTCTTCAAGAAAACGAACCGTCAAAAGGAAACCTACCCGTAGACCCTTTTCATTTTTTCTATTTATTGATTTACGTAAATGGACCCCACTCAGAAGCAACACCCTTGAGAAAGAATATGTGATCCCAAGTGAGGATCGTGAGTCACAGACCCATCAGCGGTCTGACATCTAAGTCTCAAGACAGATCAAACTTATCCTTAGTAGAGACCAAGGAAAATAAACGTAGACTTACGTTAATATTGTTAAATCCCGGAGAACGATACCCGTCTGCAGAATCTGTAAAAAAAAAAGAAGACATGATTCATTTAGATTGAGACAAAAGAAGTTTTTACGTATTCGTGTACCTTTACCCAGTCAGGTTTCCTACTCACAATTCTCTCATTGGGTCTGATTCGTTGACGTGTTTTTCATTCCAAGAGAAGAAAAATGTAGTCCTATCAAGTACACGAATTAGTAGGGTACTTGTGTTTAAAGACTTACGAAAGTGAACAAAAGTCTCATCGAGTAAACTAATTTTTGTTAGGAGTCTCTAACACTAACTCAATCGATCTAAGATCTTAAGTACGAGATCCCCTTAAGATATCCGCATTCCGTCAACTCCTTTACCTTATTCGTGAAACTGGAAGTGAAGACAAAAAAACAACTGAAACTTGACTTTTTTTTTTTTTTTTCGGGGTTGTAGAATTAGAACTCAGACATTCGGTAATACCTTAAGAATCGACTTTTCACGATCCCTTAACATATGTTTTAATTAGTAATGGAATATTACTTTACCAAGACGTCTAATGACGAATTATTATGAACTTCAGTAGTTTTTCGAGTTTCTAATTAATGGTACATTGACCGTCACGAATCTAGTCTTTTAATTCCAAGGTCACTTCTTGTCTTTTTATAGGTGTATTAATGTTCCATATTTTATGTCGAATCATAATTATGGAAGTACATATACCCGTAGAGTTTTATCGTCTAAGGAAAACTCTAGTAGTTCATTAAAAAGTAATGAAATTAAAGAAAAGTATATCGTGGGTTATAGTGTGAACAAATGATTAAACACAGAATTCCTGTCAAAGAGAAATCGTTTATCGACGTGGTGGTCCTTTATTAACCTAATTATAGTAAACTATCTTATAATAACAAAAACGATACCTAGAACCGTTAATTATCCGTATACAATAGATGTTTATGATAAACCCCTGTAAAAATTACCCGGAATCCATCGTTTCGTATACGGTGTCTCGATGTTTTACAAACTTTGGTACATCTCTCTGAAAACACAAATAACCACATAGTAAACTTAGTTCCTAAAAATTTGAATAAAATTAAAATAAAAGATAGGAAAGATACAGAAACGTTTATCATGTGGGAACTTCTCATAACTAAACTATCCCAGTTATAAAGGAAATTCTCGAAGATCCTGTCTCTGGATTTTAGACCTTAAGTCGGAGGGTATAGATACAAACCATAAGTCTCTAAAAGAGTACACAGTCTGATATGGAAAGAATGAGGTGAATTGGATTACATTGTCAAACCGAATCTTTTAACCGGTGAATCCAAAAATCCCCTAAAAATTCTACACTCTGTATTAAATTTGTACCTTAAACCGTTCGACAAGGTCCGAGTTCGCCCTCGGTATACGATCGTTGACGGAGGACCGTTCAATCAAAGTCTTGTACAAACCGTATGACAAAAAGGGTAAACTTTTATAAACGAGATGTCAATGGACCGACTACCTCCAGTAAATGTTTCTTCCTTCACCTTATAGTCCCTTACCTCCCGTTTCTGCCCAGACTTCCTGACTTCCTGGACTATCCTCTGTTAATAAAAAATAGTCTTCGTCGCCAACGACTTAATCCAATATGATCCACTGTGAAACTCCCCACTCTATTCACTTTATAGGTGATTTCTAATCACAAACCCTCGAAAAAAAAAAAATTTCTTTTTTTCGTTTAAAGAGGACACTTCCCGGTAACTCTACAGAGAAGAACCATTGAGGAACAGAAGTCTGTTTTTTTCCCTTTTGATCTTAAAAATACACACTACCACTAGTGGGAGGTTCACTGGTAGAGTGTCAAAGTTTTTAACGAGGAAGTCACAAATTATCTGTCTTTAAGTACTACCGTTTCCGACGCAGACGGTAAAGTGGTAACATAGGACCAAAGATCGTCTCTCGGACGGTGAACCGTCCCGGAGTCATTATAGAGAACGGAGTACTTTGAAGTCACTCATTTACGGATCCGAGTCAGTGTCTAGACATCGTAGGTAAGGAATTTAACGTTTAATTTCGGTGTAAAGTCACAATCTCTTGGGTTACATCACTATATTAAGATGGACGAAATGGAGTTCAAATTGTATATTCATCGTGAATTATACTGAGACTACGACTCTTTCTAACTTCCGTTTTTCTCTTCCCCCACCGTCTCCTACTCTACCAATCTATAGTAGTGATTGAGTTACCTGTACTTAGACTCGTTTGAGGTCCTCCATCACCTCCTGTCTCCTCGGACCGTAGGTACCCTAACGATTCTCAACCTATATTAAATCGTTGGTTTGTCGTTGTTTTTTACAGTTGAATCGTGAACATTTGAGTAGTTCTCTAAGTCAAAGAAACAGAATCCATCCTTGACCCTGATATGTATAATACCAAGGACCGGAATTCAACGAATGTCAGATTACCCTCCCTCTCCATTTATTCGTCTAATAGAGTTATAGTACGATATTTACATTAAGTACCTCGCTAGTCTGTCTATGTGTCCGACCCGATGATAATCGTACCCTAAACATCGTTCTGTTCGGACCCAAAGTTTACATTGAGTCAGTAAGTTATTAATACTTCGTAGTGGTGACAGGAATTGGAAAGACTCGAGACTAAAAAAGTAGACATTTTTCCTAAATTATTTCGTGAATAGTGTCTCGATAACATTTCAAAACCACTATATTCTACATATTCCATGAATCGTGATGTAAATCGTAAGTAAACTGAACAATAATTAAAAACGAGGTTTTAGTCCCTTTCAAAGGTATCTCTTCACCTATAAGAAGACATAACACTCACACACACACACACACACACACATATCCTTTGAGGTCGGTATACTTCCCACTATTACTTCCTTAAGTCTAAAAAAAAATGATATTACTTGTAGTACCACCACCACCACCAAATCAGCGATTCTACACAGACGAAGAAACACTGGGGTATCTGACATCGGGTGGTCCGAGGAGACAGGTACCGTAAAGGGTCCGTTCTTATGATCTCACTCACCGATAAAGGAGGAGGTACCCTAGAAGGGTTGGATCCCTAACTTGGATGTCTGGTCGTAGAGGACGTGACGTCCGTCTAAGAAAATGGTGATTCGGTGGTTCCTTCGGGGGCTTCGTAGAATACACGGTGATTATACATGTACTTACTTATAAATAAGACGCAGTAAAGTCTTTTAAATCTCCGTTGAGACTGAAGAGTACCCACTAGGTAAACTTGACACGTACCGGTAAACGTAGAGAGAACACTCAAAAGTAAGTAGAAGATCGAGAAACCCTAAAATATTTGTCACACCACTATAACGAAGACGAAGAACCATTCTTCGTATAAATAAGACCTTAAGAATTTCCTGTTCTTACTCTTCCCGTACCACATAACCAAGAGTTGGACCCCTCCAATGGGGGAGGTTCTCTGTGAACCGTCACACACCCTTGGAAACCCTAACAGTGTAGACGTCTCCCTCCCGATGACCATAGATCACTCATCTGAGTCCCTACGTGTCTAGAATGTTACGTGTCCTGTAGGAAGAGTTGTTTCTGAATGGACTGGAACGTACGGTTGTCAAGACGTCAACTCCTGGTGTCCATATCCCTTTCTCTCAAACCAAAACATAAACAGGTAGTAGTCACCAAACAACTTCTGTAGAGTCCTTCTCTCTGTTCTTTCTTCGAAGAGGATTCTTTTATTACAGTTAACACCCGATCTTCTGTTTCCCTTCCCTGTCTTTTAACTCGTAATATTTAAAAATTAAAACACATAAATTTTAATTTTTCTTTACAATTGTCTCAATTTTCTTAGTGTTATGAAAGGTTATAGTTAATAAATATATAACCTCTTAGACTCTTTCTCCGCTCGTCTGGTGATAGAAAATTCTGGTGATATAAGATATTGTTCGAAATTCATATAGAATGTAAACGACAGTAATTTTTTCTTTTGTTGAAGGTCATTTACCGTAATGGATCCTAAATCGTTAACCCGGGTGTCTATGTGTTGACCGATTACTCTCTTAGTTTTGTATTATGTCTTGTCAGACTAGGAAAAGATTCAGTGGTACAAAGGGGAAAACGATCAAAGGACGTAGTTCGGTTACTACCTCCGTCTGTGTGTTGTTTTTTGGGTTCACTTTTCATTATTGTTGGTGGTGGTGGTGGTGGTGTCTAGACCGCAGCTCTTTCTACGTTTTAACGTCTTTCGGTTCGGTTTACCCTTCCGACAGGTACACAGGACTAACGTTAAATTACACTAAAATTTGACCTTATGTACGTTACGGTCAAGAGATCCGAGACCGGGTTCTGTGTGGAGTTTGTTGGATCCAGTACGACAAGAGAGAACGTGTCTTTATCGAGGGGTGACAAGGACCCACTTCGTTGTGTCCCTGTACTCCGTTGTACTTTCTCAACCCATCTCCCGTCTAGGACTCAAAAATTCGGGTGTACCGTCCTAGCCCATCCTGAGCCTGCACCTGTACACAAGCAATCTTCCTCTGTATTGAATCCTCCCTAGAATCATAAATTCCTGTTTACGGTCAACTTTCCTAATAAAAGATTCGAGTGATAGGTGTCTCTTATCTTCGTAATCGTCGGTCTTTGGCACCTGATACTCTTCCCGAGTTTCGACTGTGTCATTTTCAAACCTAATCGGTCGTTCTCTTTATGGTAACTCTGCCTTGGCAGCCCCCCGTCCGTCTCAGGGTGTCCGCCCGGCTCCCTGCGGGTCACGGTTCGAAGATCTCGTGCGATCTACTCTGCCAACACTTCTGCGTCTACCGGAAAAGACCGGGGTCCTTTATTGACCACTTGACTCGTCTCGACAGAGTGGGTACCCGGTTACTGTTTAATATTGTTAGGTAATAAAAATATTCTTTTTCCCTTTTTCTTGAAAAAGGGAGGGCGAAAGAGTTTTACTTAAAATACAGGCATTCCTCTTGGGCCGTTTATCTGGGGTCTCCGACTTCAAAAGATAATTGAGTGTCCTATCACTGAATTGACTTGTTTCGTCGCGTACTTGGAGGAAAGACTTAGGAGGGTCGTAGGGAGTTTGGAGGAAGTCCTCGGACCAACGAACCACGTCGAGTGGGGGACGTGTTGTCTCGAGTCGTACTCGTCTCTCCAGGAGTCCGACTCCCGGCGAGTCGTAGACTGTAAGAGACGACTGGGACGGCTACTCAACCACTCTTGTCTAATCTGAGTCTACACCTGTACACGAGTAATCTTCGTCCGACCAGTACACGGAGTATCTTCTGTCTTAGTTCTTAACGAACCTTACTGAAGATCAACGATACTTCTGTAGTTCTTGGGTTATACCCGGGAACTCCAACCATACTGTACCAGTAACCAAAAGGGTGACAAGAGACTTTAAGAATGGGGTAAGATGCGGTGGGACACCGGAGTTGTACGTGTCACAAAGTTTCCTCTCTTCATAATTTACTTTGCGATTAAAACGAGATTTACGTCTCCTCTTCGTGCCTTTCTGAAAGGCATTGGTCGATGTCGTGACTCGGGAAATATTGAGTAAACGTTAAGGGGTTTCAGGTAAGTGTGATAGGAACAGGATTAATCAAAAACTGTCCGTGTAGGCGACTCTTTTAGTTTTGTCGGACGTTACGACCTCAGCCCCGAGACGTTGTGGAGTCTGAGACCCTTTGTGATGATTCCAGACGTAACTGGAGTCCCGGAAGAAGGGTCTCCTAAGAAAGACGGTTCTCGAGTCCTCTCGAGTTTCGGACCTATAAGTATGGAACCGAGCTGACTAACTCCCTTAGACAACCCCTAATTCCTAATCTACCTTCTCACCCACCGAAGACCTTTGTGTCTCTATATACGATTCTGAACCTTGGTCGAGAAGGAGGTCTCTCTTGTGCAACATTATGGTAAACCAAAGACTGTTACTCTTTAACAGGCTGGTAACATCATGGTAACTGAGACTGTTACTCTCACATCATGCAAAATCCAGTGACCCCCAGTTTGACCTCGGACCTCGGTAGAACTGGTGAGGTCTACCTGGGTGGTCTAGTTAGAGTTCGTTCGAGTCCGCCACCCCCCCAACCTCCCCACGCCCCTCCGTGTGTCCCGAGATTTACAATGGACCCTCACTTTTTAATCTCTCTCTAAAGTGAATGTGTCACCGACTCGTTTTGACTTCGAGGGACTCCTTCTTAGTTCGACAATTATGACATATTATATATACGGGACCAAGACCTTTAGGGTTCCCTATGTGGAGTCTAATCACGGGGTCCGGTACTACCACACGGTTCTATTCCTACGACCTCGACCGATACAGGTCTAAGACTAAGATTGCAAACGATCGAGACACCTGAATTCGTTCAGTGTATTGGAGAGACTCAGAGGGGAAGGGATAAACATTTTACCCTCACTGTGGTAGATAAAGATCGTAACAACACTCTTATTTAACTCAATTTAATGTAAATCTCGTGAATCCTATCACGACTATGTACCTTTTATTATATATTCACGAACATAACAACGTAACTATGATAAGATATAAATAATATGTACTAAATGTATAATTATATACTTAATGTTGAATTTTGTGTAATATCAATTTCTAATAATATATCTCGTCATCTAAGGGTCGTCCGTGGTCACCATTTCTTACACGGACGGTTACGTCCTCTGTGTCTCCTATGTCCAAGTTAGAGACCCAATGCTTCTAGGGGACCTCCTCCTTTACTGTTGGGTGAGATCATAAGAACGGACCTCTGAGACTACCTGTCTCCTTGGACCACCCGATGTCATGTACCCCAGTGTTTCTGAGTTCTGTACTGACTCGTACGTATGTATCTAAAGTAACGTAATATTATATTATTATAAATAATATTTTAGTATATTGTGTGAATATTATGATATGTAGTAATAATTATATTAATATTGTTATAATGTCATAATATTAATATATCAAAGATGTTAAGATACAATATTAGTATGATACATAATATATATTAATCATATGATTATTATATTATGTAATATATTATACAAATAATGTATGACATACAATATATCGTATATAGTATATAATGTATAATAAGAAATAATCATAGAGTTAGTCGTACCTTAAAGACTCCTATGTAACTCCAGGTAAAAAAGGGATTTTAAACATTAACGAAAGATATAAAAGACTCTTTTTAAGGTACATTAGACCGAGTTTCGATCGAGCTTGTGTATGATCGACACCTTGCGGTTATCAGGAAGGGATCAGAGTGGGTCAAAGAACTAGAACTTTTAACTAGAACCACTCTTAAATTTCTTTAATCCTCTTACTTCAGGTCAGCCTCAGGAGACGTGTCAATTGTGCCCCTAATTTGTCACCCGTGCAGTCCGAACGTCTACCCGTCACTCAAGACCCTTTTGCTCTCGGGAACCGACCAACAGAGACTGTAACGTACGAAAATAGGGGTATACGGGATGTGTATAGTGGCAAAATGAAGTATTGTCTGTTTGGACAGCCTCGCGGGACTCTTTCTACGTCGTAAACTTCACGACTCACGGTCCGACCACGTCTCGCCCACTGGGCGGTCACCATTGCGGACACGACCACGACTACCGTTACCACTGACATTTCCTCCTTTTCACTAACACAAACGACAACACCGAACCACAAGGAAACTTCTTACTTAACCTCGTAGGGTAATAGAATATGAAGTTCGGATCTCCGGTGTCGGATGGTCACAACAGACCCATGGAACACCCGTACGTACGGTTCAGTGAAGCCAACACAGGCTGAGAGACACTGGGATACTTGACATCGGGCGGTCCGAGGAGACAGGTACCCTGAGAGGTCCGTTCTTATGACCTCACCCAACGGTACGGGAAGAGGTCCCCTAGAAGGACTGGGTCCCTAGTTTGGACGTAGAGAATGCAGAGGACGCAACCGTCCGTCCAAGAAATATCATGGTGGACCCTTCGAGGATATGTGGAATCTTTAGGACTTATAACACTTACACACAATTGTAATCTCGTACCTACTATCCCACTGGTTGACAGAGTCAAACCGACCTTACTCTCATAGGTCCTATACCTCGAAAGTACGAATATTCACTTAAGAGTCGAACTTATACACTCAACCCAAAAGACTTAGTGAAAAAGAATAACTGTGGACCCACTTTGTTTCGGACTGATCTCCTGAAACCCATAGTTTACTCTTTGCCATGTATTTCGTACACGGTGTCTCATCTTCATTCTGTTTATAACATGGACAAGACAAGGTTCGGAAGGTGGGAGGTCATTCTTTGTTACTTTAGGAAGGTGAACGTCTCTACGTCTACCTAGATCTCTACCAATGTGTCTCGTTTCATTCAGACCTTCTTTATTCGTTTATAGCATAATTCCGTATACACATCTTAGATCTTTTTACCACGACTACTTGGATACACGTTTCGTCTTTGTCTCTGTGTCGGTATCTCTTGTTTGTCTACCTGTGGTTCCGTCCCCTCTCCCCGTCCCCGATTTGGCTCCCCGACCCTGACTGTCTATGTGAGACGATGTACATTTTACCTATTGATTACTCTTGGATGACAAAGGTGTCCCTTGAGATGAGTGCGAGACACCGCTGGATTTACTCTTGCTTTAGGTCTTTGCTATATCTACTAAATGAAACGACATGTCGTCTTTGATTAAGTTGTAGTATTTTGTTGATAACGAGGTTATAAAAAAATTTCCCTCTCTCTTGACAGTCTCACACCTATATCCGAGGTATTGACCGTTGACATATTTCGACCCGTTCGACACATTTAAAAGTCTCGGAGTTAAAATAGTATAGATATTATTATTAATAATAACAATATATTTTAGGAACTGGAACTATCTAACGTCCCTCTAATTTACCTTTTTTTTATTAATGAGGTTCCTTTGTTAATACACCATAAAGGGAAGAATAAAGGAAGAAAAAGAAAGAAAATCATCCAAAAGTTAGATATTGAGAATACGTCTTGTTGGCAGAACTCTTTATCCTGAGGGTCTGTGACCAACTGGGTACCACACTAGACGTACAGAGTCTACTCTCTTAAGGTCTTCACTACGAAGAGACACGGTGGGTACGGGAAGGGTACCTCTTCTACCACAAGAGACACTTCCCGGACGTACTCCACAATTTTCGTGTCTTATCGAAAATCTTTGTGAGTACTCGACCGGTTCTAAGATTGTCATTCCGTAACTAAGTCACATCGTCTGTTCAAGAACAAAGATTTAGGGTAACTAGAAGAAAGTAGGAATTATTACGGGGTATCCTTAACTTTCTCCTTATTTGTTACTAAATTTAGATAAGGTGTAGACGATTATACCTTTTGCCTCACAAATATGTGTTAAAACACTAAACGAAAGAAAGAAGAAAAAAAGAAGGAAGAAAGAAAGGTTGAAAAGGTTACAAAGAAAAAGTATTCGATAATTAACCGGTAAAGTATCGAAATAAAAGATTTAAAATAAATAAATAAATAAAAACCGCCGGGACCCAGGAAAGACGAAGTGCGCCCGAAAAAGATCAACACCGCTCGTCCCTGAGGCGATCAACCCCACACACCCGAAGAAAGTAACATCTTGTACACGAGATCCCACTCCCCCAAAGTCGTCGACACCGATCACCCGGATCAACAGAGGTTCGTACACCTTAAAAGGGTCTGGTCCCTAGCCTGGGTACTGGGGACGCGACGGTCCATCTAAGAAATGGTGACTTAGTCGTCTCTTCGGGGGGGTGACGAAGAAATCGATGAAGGTAAAAGTAAATGGAGAGAACTGAAGTTAAAATCGACAGACATATTAAAGAAATAACAGTCACTAGTACCTACTTAGAAGAGAAAAGTAAATCTGTTAAGTAAGTTAATATACGTGTCACTTATAAATAGCTAGTGTAAGTCGACCCGGTTTGTGATACTCTGTGGTTATTCCGTTTGTTTCAACGTTACAATACCAAAGAAATTACTCAGCGAGAAAAGATGCGTTGTTTAATGTGTACTTATGTATCTCTTCTTCTTCGAATAATGTAAGTAGCAGAGTAAAATAAGAGTAGTACATTCCTAATCCCCTTTATTAATTGAACGGATTCCAGTGATCGATCTTTCATTATCTAAGTACTAAGTTAGGTTCTAGACAAAGTGACTTCTTGTTACGGAGTAAGATTAAACCCACACACACTTTATTAAGTACAACCAGAAGAGTAAAAAGAGGAAAATCTTGACCACTGAACTTTCAAAAATGATGATTCCAGAAAGGGTCTGCTTTATATTCTGTCTCTCTCAAAATGAAGTCACTAAAGGAAGATGGGGTAGTCAAGGACAGAAATAGTATAGGTTCCTATTGTGGAAATTTAGGTGGGAGAGGGGGTGTACATGTAAGAACCTCGATATGGTAGTGGTTCTAAATAAAAAAAAAAAGGATAGCTTCACGCAAACCACAAACAGGGTAAGTAAACACAAGAATGAGTCTTTGGTCGATTAGACTATGTGATTGCGACACACGGTTGAACCCTCATACACGGTTGAACCCTCATCCGGATCGCAGTTGTGTCGAGGTAAACCAACCTGGTAAGGCCCCTGTAAAGAGATTGGGTACTCTAATCATTGACTCTTTAGGTCCGTGAGGGGCCCGTAATTCCTTTCTCACACACCTGAACCCCTTGAAGGTCAGTACGGTCTAGTAAAAGATTTTCGTAAATCCAGAGGAAATGAATTTAACTTTCATGAATCCGAGTCATTAAATGTTGTCAAACTATCTGGTGTGTCAGAGTGACATTATAATTTTAAGTCTGGTGGGTCCGACCTTTTAAAGATTCTCCTGTTTCTTACTACTTAGATCGAAACACAAAGGAACCATACTCAGAACGCATAACAAATTAACCAGTTCAGAGACAACCTAGTCATCTAAAAATTGTTCTATTTATTTACTAGTGGAGATTGTTTTTATGAACCGTACCTTTATAACCCAAGGTCATAAAAAAAAAAATTAGAAAAATTTCGGATACTTTTATAGTGTAATTAAATCGAGACCCAAACGAGGTAGAACTTCACTCTCTAAACCGTCAGGACGACTAGTACAGAGGTTACTCAAGTTTGGGCCCTTCGATAATATTTTTGTGTGATCAAGAGGAAAGAAATCCCGATTCATCTAAAAGTCAAGACGTTACTCTCTCTTTTTCTCTCTTTGTGTGTGTAATAGACATTATGTTAGAGGACTGACCGAGTCAATCAGGAAGACTCACTCCTCCCCAAAAGAGTAGACGGTAAATCGATGTTATGTTGGTTTCCAAAAGAGTGGTCACAGGTCGTGGGACGGATCTCCCCTACGGTCAAGATGGAAGATCCGAGTTTCTGTAGTGTTACAGGTAACGGGAGAAGAACAGCACATCAAGAGCAGAAGTCAGAAAGAAATTTGGGATAATTAGTGGTGGAGACTTTCCGGGGTAATGGTTCTTATAAATTACATACTGTCCTATTATGTGATCCTCTATATGACACCCCTTATAATATCAGAACCGTCCTGATTTACTGAATTTCAGTGGAGTGAGAGATCACGACGAAACTAATTAATCGGGGTAAAGAGTCTTAGGAATTCTTAGGTTCGAAGAGATATGACACTCCTCGGTCGAGTCTCTTCCAAAGAAAATAAGGGGGGAGAGTGACCCAAAGAAAGAAACACCTCTTTACAGAAATGAGAATTTAAGGTCGAACAGAGACTTCACAAGTAAACTAGTCGTCTACACTAATATGAAGACTACACACGATTTGTAACGTACATCCCTACCATCACTGGTTCAACTCACTATGGACTTAGAGTGACGTTCTGCGACAGTCAAAGTTTCCCCTTTAACTACCCTTACTCCGAAAACCTGTATGCCTCCTCTTTCACGAATTGAAGCAGATGTCATGGTCTCTTCCGTTGTATACTTAGTTCAGGATTCCCCGACCGACAACAGACGGTTCGTCTACCTGGTTCCTCCCAATAATGTTCGTTTTGCCCTTCTATTACACGTTTATATACCTATTGAGAACTTCATAATTGGTTTCGACTCCAATAGGTTAGACAGATCTCCTCTTCCCAGTCCACCTCACTATCTCTTCCCAGTCCACCTCACTATCTTTTCCCACTCGTAGTTTCCATCGGTCCTTCCCCGAAGGAACCACCAGGTCACCGATTCTGAGACGTGAGGCTTAAGTCCCCCGGACCCAGGTTGGGGACCAGAACCTAAATCACGGGTGTACGGTGTGAATTAATAAACGTTCGACGTTGAATCTGGACCGTCTCGGTTTACTTACTTACGTATTTATAAAAAAAGTTTTTCATCGATCCTTTTCTTTACAGTATACTTAAGACGGGTCCTTGTACCAGGAACAGGATGTCCATTACTCCCTGTTAACTTCTACAAAATCGTCTACACTCGAAAATTCAATGGGTCATCTTATTTTCATACCTGGGTCTCCTCCGAGAGGGGTAGAAAATACCCCTCTTGTCAGTCCTCCGATAACCTTTCAAATCTATACATTGTTGACCTCCTTGTCCTAAACCCCGAGATTTACACTCACACTCAGGAAGAGGTCTGAAGAGAAAGTACCGGGACATTGTAAAAGAAACAAAGAAACAATAAAGAGACGTATTTTTAGAGAGGTCTAAGCAAAGAACAACATAAATTTATATCAACTTATAAATATACGTACCGGGAAGACAGTCGGTCGCTAGTGCCTTATTAGAATCTGAGGTTATTAAAATTACCCCACTCAAGGTTTAATGTACTACAACCTTTATGGATAACCCTTGTGTTATCGTTTTTCTTTCAATCTCCGTTCACATTGTACACTGTTGTTAAAATTCACTCAGAAAATTTTGATTGTGACATTATGGATAGTGACCCAAACCTTTCTCAATGTCTTTTGTATATCAAATTTAAAGACTGAACTTTAGTTAAGGTAGAGACCGTACACATGATTAAGTATAATTAACCGATATGGGTAAAAGTTCTATGAATAGATGAGGTTTCGAATAATAAAAAGTCGAGACTTTCGTACCCTTTTATCGAGAGAACGAACGAAGAGTCTAGTTAGTTGTATACCTTTTTGTGAAACATTTGAAATTACATGAAAGTCTTATTTACCGAAAACTAATATTACAGATTCCCGTTTATCGATTAATCACTGTCTCGGTTCTACTTATGAACCCAGAGAACTAAAGATCGGATTGGTATACTGTTAAACAAATGAAAGTATAACTTAATAAAAAGAGACGTGTGGAGTGAGTCAAAGTGTCTCTTACATCAGGTCTACGAAAGAAAAGGGTATCGTCTGATTGAAAGGGTATTTATTTTGTGAGTGAGTACATGGGGGGGTGTGTGTGTGTGGGTGTGTGTGTGCGTACATGTGTGTGTCGTCGGTAACGACAGAGAAGGATTGAGATTGGTGAGAGAAATCACGAATCTTGTTAGGTGAGGTAGTCACGTGACTTTGAATACCATCTTCTTCGATGTTTCTCTTTTCCCCCAACAATTCGACGAAGAAATTTTACTACTTATCTTAGGAGTTGACACAGAACCACAACCTTAGTAGGAACCTTAAGACTTTATTAAACACCACAAGTTCGGTGACTCCTGGAGACTTCAGTCCCACAGGACTTAAAGGGGACTCATTGACTTGGGTTTGGGTGTCTAGATCGATTTGTCGGTCTCCACTAAGAGTATACGCGGAGTCAGTGACCCAAGGGTGTCAGAGTCTACATATTCAAATAAGTAGTATCGGTTGGAAGTGTTCATTTATGTACGGGATTGAGCGGAAACGGAGAGTCGATGAGGAGAGACATAACAACCTTCATGAGTGATACGTTTGGTCAACCCTAAGTGTAACTCAGGTCCACGATACGACCCATATGATTACTTACTTACATTAATGACGGGTGTTTCGTAAGGTCCACATACGTACGGACCGGGGATTTCTTCACTCGGATTATTCTCACACTAGAAATGTCACTGTATACATAGACTTTCGGGTTATCATATATATATAAAATGTAAAAATTAACCTCCTATGAATGAGATGTTATAACACTTCAAAAAACGGTATGCAGTTGTACTTAGCCGGTATCCATATGCATATAGGGGAGGGAGAACTTGGGGAGAGGGTGGAGAGAGGGGTAGGGTGGGAGATCCAACAGCGTTCCGTGACCGAAACCCAAGGGACGTGGTATGTAGTTCGAAGGTAACCGATAGACAAGATGTCCACCATCACATATCCAAAGTTACGACAAGAGAGTTTAGTAGGGTGGGAGAGGAGGGTGACACAGATTTCCAGACGAGAAATACCGGGACAGAGGAAACGACGGGACGTCCGTCCTAGTAGTCATTGGAAAGATCTAAGGTATATATATACACAATTATATGCTGTAAACAGAAAGAGAAAGACTGAATGAAGTGAGACATAATATTCGAGATTCATGTAGGTGGAGTAATCTTGACTCAGTTCACCTAAGGAAAGTATTAACTCATTATAAGGTAACACATATACATGGTTTTGAAGGATTAGGTAAGTAGACAGTTACCTGTAGATCCAACGTTTTTAGGTCTTCATAATTTTTCGTCCCTCATGAAATGACCTGTCCCTCTAGTCTTTCTTTGTCGAAGTGTCCCCTCCGTTTAAAACCCGTCCCAAACTTCCGATTCTCTTGAAAGGTTATTTAACTTGATCACCTTTGTTTCTCGTCCCTCGACCATCCTCTCACCTCTTCCTTCCTTCTATAAGAACTTTCTTCCATCCCCCCCGTACAAACATGTTTCAGGGAAGTCAAAATAGACTGACAAACACTGGGATACCTGACATCGGGCGGTCCGAGGAGACAGGTACCCTAAGAGGTCCGTTCTTATGATCTCACCTGTCGGTAAAGGAAGAGGTCCCCTAGAAGGACCGGGTCTCTACCTCGAGCGTAGAGAATTCAAAGGACGTAACCGTCCGCCTACGAAATGGTGATCACGGTGGACCCTTAGGGAACAAGTCCCTCAGTATTTGTCAGAACTCCTGTACCACAGAAGTCTTTCTGTCCGAACCACCACTCAGTTCAGGTTCCTCCACCCGTCGGAGTTACCTACTCCGACCTCTCCAGAAATCCCTCAGCAGTTTTTCCCGGAATCTTTATCTAATGATTACTCTTGGATAACACGTCCTTTGAGATGAGTTACGGGATACCACCGGATTTACCCTTCCTTTAAGTTTTTTCTCGTTGTGTATCGACTAAGCAAAAAGACATCTCATCTTTACTTGTGTGATCACATTTCGTTGGTATGTACTTATTTTTAATTCTTCCTCCCCCCCAAATCTACGAAACGATACTTCGAGATAAGACGAGAAGAGTTTTGTGTCGTACCGAGAGATAAAATTAAAAAGATTACTACATTTAAGTCGTTGGTTCAATAGGAATTATTATAAAGACTTAGTCTTTTATACAAGACTACTTTAGCCAAGATAGAAAAATAGAGGAAAGTCATTTCCTTATTGTGTATAAAAAACCTTGGAAACAGGTAAAGAGACGACAGAAGGTCCCGTACAGTTGTGGTTTTGTGAAATAAGATTACCGAGGAGACCGGAGGTAGGGAAGGTGTGGTTGTGTGTTTCGGAGGTCTTAGGAGTGGGTCGAGAGTAAAGAACACCGACCGTCGGAGAAACAAAGGTTCCTCTAGACAACTCTAACTTTGTTCGGGATGTGGTCAATAACCTGTTCCCCGTTGTAACGTCTCTTTCTCTCCCCCGTCCCTTATTTATTTTACTCTAAAGTCTCAATCAGTTTGGGATCTTCTGAGTCCGGACTAGAGGTCAAGGTCTCTTATGACTACTAGACTCAACTCTACTAGTTGGGTCGGGTTGGTAGACTCGGTCCGTGGATGACCTCCTCTTCCCGTCTTTGTTAGAGGGAAAAACGGACACTAACCGGTACCTGGGACTGACTTTCCCTCACTTACATCCTAACACCTTGACTCAGATCTAGAGACAGACTGGATGGTTGCTGAGGTCGGACGGAACCGAATTCCGGACCCTTCTGAGTCCGACGTCTAAATACCCTTCCCTACCCATCTATCTGTCCCTGACCTGGACGTGTCCTTCTATATTCACTTGGACCTGACAATTATAGGACGTCTATGTGTGTTCAGGAGTTGGTTCTTCCTAGGTTCGGGGTCTTGATACAAGAGACCTCAAGTCTCCTCTGTGAAGTATAAGGTCCTCCACTTTCTTTTCACCTTTTCCTCCTTTATAATGAATCTCATCCCCAACCCTGACACCACAGACCTACTAGACTAAGTTTGGACTAAAACAATAGTGACAAGGATAGATATAGGGACAAGTCAAGTCAAGTCAAGTCACCGAGTCACCACAGACTGAGAAACGCTGGGGTCCCTGACGCCGTGTGGTCCGGAGGGACAGGTAGTGGTTGAGGACCTCGAACGAGTTTGAGTACAGGTAACTCAGTCACTACGGTAGGTTGGTAGAGTAGAAGACAGCAGAGGAGGAGGAGGACGGGAGTTAGAAAGGGTCGTAGTCCCAGAAAAGGTTACTCAGTCAATAGTCCACCGGTTTTATGACCTTAAAGTTGAAGTAGTAGTCAGGAAGACTACTTATAAGTCCTGACTAAAGGAGATCCTTTAATAAGTGTATATATATATATACATATATATACGGGGGAGTTCCGTTTTCGAGACATATAGAATTAATAGGACTATAGGGTCGTTGTTAGTGTCTGTGTGAGCTAGTTCAAAGTAACTGAATGAAATGAAACTAAATAAAAAATAACTTTATATCAACTAAACGTTACAATAAAATCAAAGTCCACACGTCGTTTTACTAAGTCAATATGTATGTATATATGGATAAGACAAAATCTAAGAAACGGTAATAACCAATAATGTTCTATTACTTATATCAAGGGACACGATATATCATCCAAGAATCATCATCATTAAACGTTTGTTTACAACAAACTGAAGAGAGAAAGTCGAAGAACACAAGGATGTAATTCAATGTATCTGATTAGTCTTTTATTCCACCGGACAATATACAGTCAACTAGTATTCACATAGGGGACCCTTAATAAAACACCGTTATATTATATTATATAACACATGACCATCTATTGATTGTAAATAAACACTCCATCAACTGACTCTTTGACGGAATATGAAATTATAGATGTGTCATCACTAGATTGATCAAACGTGAATCGTCTCTGAATTCTTTAAAAATACCTAACTTACCAAATCCTCTAGAAAATTGAAAGATAAATTTAACCCGTATATACTCACCTACTCAAACGTTCACAATCCACTCGACCCGATCCAGTCACCTTCTTTAATTATCCTGGGTAAGGGTCAAAGATCATACCACAACTATAAGGAAAAAAAAAAAAAAAAAAAATTTTTGTAACATTCCATAATAAAGACTGGACATTCCTGAACCCCTTTTGAAGTTGACATTCTTTCTGATTTGCCTGATTAACAAAGACCGTTCCACACGGACAAATATATCAGTTCTTTTTTTGAAATCTTTACTCAGTTCTAGTGGGTAACTACTTTTGACGCTCAATAGTTCTTCGTCTCTCCACGAATAACGTGAAAATCCTTCTTATCAACGTCGTTTCTCCCTTTTGTTAGGGGGTCCACTACACAATATTTAGTCCGAAACCACCCAGGTTGAACACCTGTCTTCTCCCCTATTATTTAGAGTTTCCAGACCCCTCCCAAACTCTCCCTTCGTTTCTCCTACTTAGGTCTCTACTTAGGTCTCTGAACTACAATTTTTTTGTCGATTCCTCTAGTTTGGTCAGTTAGCATTTCCTTTAGTCAGTACTTATAAGTAACCTTCCTGATTGCGACTTTGAGGTTATGAAACCGGTGGACTACGTCTCTTGACTGAGTAACGTATTGTGGGACTAAGACCCTTTCTGACTTCCGTCCTCCTCTTCCCTACCGTCTCCTACTCTAGTGGTCGAGTTGCCTGTACTCAAACTCGTTAAAAACCCTCAACCACTATCTATCCCTTCGTACCGCACAACGTCGGGTACCCCGACGTTTCTCAGTCTGTGTTGGTTCGTTGACTTGACTCGATTGAGGTTATACACCTTAGATCGTTTTACCATGTACTTGGATAAACGGTTCGTCTTTATCTGTGTGTGCACCTCTTGTTTACATGTCTGTGGTTCACCCCACCTCACCCTACTTGACCCTCTGACCGTAACTGTACAGATACATAATACACACACACGAGTGAGTCAGCAGAGTGAGAAACGATGAGGTGCCTGACAACATTGGATAGTCCGAGGAGACAGGTACACTAAAAAGACCGTTCTTATGACCTCACCCAACGGTAAAGGAGGAGGTTCCTTAGAAGAGGTGAGTTTTAACTTGGGTACAGAGGACGTAACGTCCGTCAAAGAAATGAACGACTCGGTGGTCCCTTTGGGTTTTCTCGACACAGGACGTAACCGGTCATTTTATCTATTGATTACTCTTGGATGACATATCGTACCACCCCCACCCTTCCTCGTTTTTCTGTCTTGACTTAATCCCTAAAAAAAGTCGTAGAGGGTTTCACAGTTTTAAAAGTCCCGTGAGACACTACGTCGAAAGTTCTGTTACTTGAGGCATTCCGTATTTGTGACAGTATAAACATAGACATAACCGACGTCTCGGGTCATGTCCCGGACCGTGTGTCATTCGTGAGACACTACAACTTATTTCTTAATTTCTCTGTTTCTTTTGTTATAGATATCGTAACTCCTCAAGTCAGTTCCTACGAAACCACTTCTCTTACTTCCTCTTCGTTTCTCCTTCGTACGGTAAATCCAAAATATAGGTACCTCAGACTCTACCGAGGACCTCGTGGTATGGTCATAAAGTCTACGACCTCTCATCAAAGACAAAAATCGGTCTTTATACCCTACCCGTGTGTTCTTCTTCCTTGTCATCCTTCTACTTATTATCCACAATCAGTTTCGGTGTCTTTTTAGAAGGTCTCTTTAATTTATGTCCTACGTAATACTTTCAGACTCTTGACTCCCTGCGGGTAGATGTCCCGTCTCTCCTTTTCGAGAGACACATCTTCGTTTATTCTAACTCACTAGAATAAGTGTCTCCGTTCTCCTGGTTCAGATAATAGTATTGTGTCTTCAGTTCTATTTCAGGTCTTCCTCCCCACCGGTCAACCCTATGTGTTGCCTTGACAGTTCTCCGAACCTTAGGTTGTTCTCTATGTGACCGTGGGTCGATCAACGAAAGTTACGGTTCCAGTGAATTACCACACACTGAAAGTATTTCCGTCGAGTCAACTGTACACTGTTACCTACGGTTTCTTTATAGTCCTCTTAGTCAATTTTCCTTTACCCTTGTGTCCATTTTTGTAAGGAATTCTTCAAAGTGATACTTCCCTTCCTCTTTTCGTTTTCATTACTGATCCCGGCGAATTTTTAGTAAAGTCCTAATCTTTTTCGTCGTATAAACTTCGGTTAAGTCAACTCCTCTTTTAGACCTCTATGATTTTACCTTTTCACAGTTTTTTATTTTTTATTTTTGGACGTTCTCGGTGTGTCAACTGAGGTCCTTCTCCTTTTGACCGGGGAAGGATTTCTAGTTACTAGTCTTTCCCATTTTCAATATATTAAAATGGAAACTTTTATGACTTATAAAAAGGTCCACACATATGTAGATATACTACTCTCGACTTTATAAACTGGATTGGGATGTTTAAAGGTCCATGTCTGTGTGTGTATGTCAAAAAGTAAATTTATAAAAAGGAATCCAACAATCTGGAAGGATCCCTGAAACATTTTTTTTTTTTTTTTCGTAATAAAAGTAGGATGTAACGTCTTTGTTTCAGAACTTAGTCCATGTATTTAATTAGTTCTAGTCCATGGACGTTTCACCGTCTCATCCAGTTTTTAAGGTCTAGAGGAGTAGATTCTACCTCCCGTAAAGGAACGAGGACTGTGTGCAGACGTGAATCCGACTTTACACGTAGATTCTACACTCACTATGTCAGTCTGCTTGAACTTGATAATTTATTCTGCCACACACACACTCGTGGACACATATGTACATACGTACGTGAGATTAACCTTCTAATATATCTAACTTTACCACAGGGGAGGAGTTTTACTGTACGACTCCGGGATTGAAGACCGACGGACCTTACACTAGAACAAACCTTTATCTAGAAACGTATATATTGTTTATACATTTAATTTACGCAGTAGTACCTTATTTCATCCGAGGATTAGACCAGACTTACCTCAGGAATACTCTCCTCGTCTCTGTGTCTCTCTCCGTGCGTCCATCTTCTGTCGGTACACCACTACCTTTGTCACAAGTCTTACTGAGTCCGGTTTCTTACGGTTCCTAAATCTCGTTTGGGGCCTTCGACGTTCTTCGTTCGTCAGTATTAAGGGAGCCAAAGACTCCCTGGTATCGAGACGACCGTGAAATTAAAGTCTGAAGACCCGAGGTCTTCCCACTCTGGTCTGTAAAGACAACAAAAGTCGGTGGATCAAATACTCTGAAACAATAGTATGGGGATCCCTCGATAGTACCTCCCTATATTGTATCTACCCCCACCACTCTTGAGCTCGTCTTGTCTCTGACACACTCACTGACTTACCTCCAATTCACACCTTCAAACGTCCCCTCATTTCTGTCAAGACCACACTCACAAAGGATCCCCGGTTCGTACCTTCAAACACCCGGAGGGACCTCCGAGTCACCACTTAGGAGGACGATGACGTCCTCTACGTTTTCTGCGTCCAAGATAGGGACCCAGCCCTTCTAGGGGACCTCATCCTTTTACCGTTGAACGAGGTCATAGGAACGGACCTTTTAAGTTACCTACCCCCCCTAGGACCTCCGGACGTCAGATACCGCATCGTTTTAGTCTGTGTTGACTCACTGACGCGTGTCCTGACCGTCCGGCCGGACACAGACTCGTGTCACTAAAATATTTACCTGCGTTTACCCAGGACAGCGAGAGAAAACGACAACAACAAACAATAAGACGGAGAGAAGTCGACCCTCTGTACAATAAATTCCAAAAATTCCAAGACAAGTGAATAAACGTTTTATCTATTTTATTAGAGAAGTGGTACCCTAATAATACTTCTTATTTCCCGTACACTGTGTATTTCGTGAGTGGTGTCACGGAAATCACGAGTTATTTAAACCTCTTAACCATCAAAAACATTATCTCAAAAACAAATACAACAATGGTAACGTACGGAAAAAGATCGTCGTACAAATACACCTTAATGTCTCTCAACTCCGTCTTTTCCTACTTCTGTTTTTATGTCGAAACTTCGTATAAACAAACAGGTAAATTCCGTGGTACTACGATTCCTATCACCCACTACAACCGTCATCATTCTCATTGTTGTCATCGTTATCATTATATTTCTTCTTCTCCTTCATCTTATCCCCAAAATCTAATTATCCAAGATTTGTAAATGACACACGAAACGTATAAAATCGTTCTTACACTCTACATCCTTTCTCCCATTACAACTGTAGACCTTAGGGTTCTAACTCTTATTTAAGCTAACTTTGTTTCCTGTTGCAAAATCATCTTTTTGGCTTTCATTAAGGTCCATTACCTCTACCCTTCTCTTTCGTTCTAGTTTACAATTTTTTTTCTTTTTTTTTTTCCATTCCCTAAATTTTCCATTAACAACTTCTATTCTGTGTGTTTCACTTAGTAAACACAATGTATCATCATATAATACGACTACCAATAAAAAGGAGAATACTCTACCGATACGTACGGACATCTACCACATTTTTAGTAATAATGATGACTATTATCATCATCCACGACGAATAACTCGTAACTGATAAAAGAAGAACATCATTATTCTTATAATACTCATAATAAAGTACGTCAAGAATTTAGTCAGGACACTTGATAACGAAACACGGAGATTCGACGACGAAGTCTAGAAGAGTCACAGTGATTCGAGGTCTCGGGAACCCCAATGACTAATAAGGGACTAACGGAGACGTCATTAATAGGTACCTGAGGTCGGTCATAGTGTTACCGTGTCGGGTTATCGTGGACTGGAGGATGGACACGACGAGTGAAAGTGGAAGATACGATGTCGAACGATTAGTAGAGACTCTATACATCCTAGTATCCTGGACCAACTACAGGTACACACTGTCAGGACTTCAGATCTCCTAAATTATATTAGTAATATCCCCTGTCCTTACGTTTTCAACTTTCAGTTTCTTTATGGAACTCATTACCCTTTTACACCGGAACCTCATGTCTTACTTCGTCCCGTTTCCGATTGTCTCAAAACGGTTCTCTTAGGTGACCAGTATCGTTTGTGGGAGAAGGTTGTTGTGTTCTCTTCTAAGATGGGTACCTGTGGTGGTCTACCAGTTGTGGCTTTAGTCTGACTACTGTAAGAAACGTCGGTTTCTACCTCTTCGAAATATGTCAGTCGTTTCTGTTCTGGTCTTCGACTGACACCGAGTCTAGTACTTGAGGAATAACGGTTTAAGTCTGAATCTAACTTTTTTCATCCCTTAGGGTGATCTCGTAAATCCATACTGGATTTAGTTTAGGGTATACTAATATGTCACCTTCACTGTTTATGTAAGTTCCCTAATCTAGACTAGACTTCTTGAAACCTACTTCCAAGTACTGTAACATGTCATCCGTCCCTAGTTCTGGTAGGTGTGTTTTTTTCTTTACGTTTTTCCGTTTTACCAACAGACTCCTCCGGAATGTTTATCGATTCTTTTCTTCTCTTCGATTTCCGTTTCCTCTTTTCCTTTCTATATGTGTAAACTTATGTCTCAAGACTTCTTATCTTTCCTCTCTATCTTTCGGAAGGAGCCACTAGTCACGTTTCTTTATCTTCTTTTGTTATCTTACCCTTTCTAATCTCTAGAAAAGTTTTTTAATCTCTATGGTTCCCTTTAAAAGTACGTTTCTACCCGTGTTATTTCCTATCTTTGACATACCTGGATTGTCTTCGTCTTCTATAATTTTTTTCCATAGTTTTTATGTGTCTTCTTGACATGTTTTTTCTAGAAGTGTTGGGTCTATTAGTACTACCACATTAGTGAGTAGATTTCGGTCTGTAGGACCTCACACTCCAGTTTACCCGGAATCCTTCGTAATGATGCTTGTTTCGATCACCTTCATTACCTTAAGGTCAACTCGATAAAGTTTAGGATTTTCTACCACGACACTTTCACGACGTGAGTTATGCAGTCGTTTAAACCTTTTACGTCGTCACCCGTGTCCTGACCCTTTCCAGGTAAAAGTAAAGTTAGGATTTCTTTCCGTTCCGGGGTTTTACGAGTTTGATGGTGTGTTAACGTGAGTAAAGTGTACGATCATTTCATTACGAGTTTTAAGAGGTTCAGTCCGAAGTTGCTATACACTTGGTACTTGTAGGTCTACAAGTTCGACCTAAATCTTTTCCGTCTCCTTGGTCTCTAGTTTAACGGTTGTAGACAACATAGTAGCTTTTTCGTTTTCTTAAGGTCTTTTTGTTGATGAAGACGAAATAACTGATACGGTTTCGGAAACAGACACACCTAGTGGTGTTTCACCTTTTAAGAAGTTCTTTACTCTTATGGTCTGGTGGACTGGATGGAGGACTCTTTAGATATACTTCCAGTTTTTCGTTGTCAATCTTGACCTGTACCTTGTTTTCTGATCAAGGTTTAGCCATTTCCTCATACAGTTCCAACATATAAAAGTGGGACGAATAAATTGAATATACGTCTCATGTAGTACTCTTTGCGACCCGACCTCCTTCGTGTTCGACCTTAGTTCTAACGGCCCTCTTTATAGTTATTGGAGTCTATACGTCTACTGTGGTGGGAATACCGTCTTTCACTTCTTCTTGATTTCTCTGATAACTACTTTCACTTTCTCCTCTCACTTTTTCAACCGAATTTCGAGTTGTAAGTCTTTTGCTTCTAGTACCGTAGACCAGGGCAGTAAAGTACCGTTTGACTACCCCTTTGTTACTTTTGTCACCGTCTGAAAAATAAAAGCTCCCCGAGGTTTTAGTGACGTCTACCACTGACGTCGACACTTTAATTTTCTGTGAACGAGAAACCTTCTTTTTAATACTCGTTGGATCTTTAGGATAGTTTTTCGTTTCTGTAATGAAACGGTTGTTTTCAGGTAGATCAGTTTCGACACCAAAAAGGTCATCAGTACATATCTACACTCTCAACCTGATATTTCTTTCGACTCGTAGTTTCTGGACTACGAAAACTTGACACCACAACCTCTTCTGAGAACTCTCAGGGAACCTGACGTTCCTCTAGGTTGGTCAGGTAGGATTTCCTTTAGTCAGGACTTATAAATACATAACCTTCCTGACTACGACTTCGACTTTTAGGTTATGAATCCGGTGGACTACACTTCTTGACTGAGTAACCTTTTCTGGGACTACGACTCTTTCTAACTTCCGTCCCCCTCTTCCCCTGCTGTCTCAAACTCTACCGGAGTGACTGAGTTACCTGTGCTCAAACTCATTTGAGGTCCTGAACCACTAACTGTCCCTCCGGACCACACGACGTCAGGTACTACAACGTTTCTCAACCTGTGCTGACTCCCTGACTTTACTTGACTTGACTTGACTTGACTAGACTTCTCACTTGACTAATGGTAAGTCCTTACCCTTAGTCACTTACATAAACGGAGGGAAAGATAGAGAATAACTAAAAGGACACTTGGTTAATGAAGTATTTCTGAAGGGTCAGTAGAAAAACCCTTTATTGTTAGACGGTCGAATCTCTTTAACAAACGAGAACTAGTGTTCATCACCGGTCACTGTGTGGTAGTATCACGAAGGGATAGGAAAAGATAGGGTGTGGGAAAAGGAAGTGAAAGGAGTGCGAGGGGACTATAAATATAAGGGTTACTTATCGTCACGTATTCATAATTGGAAACATCTTGGGTCCGATTCTATTACCATGGTCTTACCCTACTACTATTACAGAACAAATCCCCGTAGGGAAGCATACCGGAAATGCACACATACTAATCCTGCTCGACATCCACCTTCCACTGTGTACCTAATACGTCACCGACACACTACCTTGTCTTACCTGTGTTACGGTTAATATTCCTAACACCTCATCATACTGAAGACAATTGTTACGACCATCGGAACTGTTGTCTTTTACTATCCAATTCCCGTGAGATGACGAACGAATTCAGTACGATACTTGGGACCCTACGGAAATCTTGTCTAAAATTCCTCTGAGAGTGGAAGACATTAATACGGTGACTTTTAGCGTCTCCAATGATTTTCCTATCGTCTCGACATTTACTTGGACTTACAAGGGAAAGTTACTTAGTGGAAACTCTTAATCCCAGAACTGTGTCCTTCCCAGTTGGTACTTTGGATCCTATACCCGTAAACCTACCTGTACGGACTTTCAGAAAAAAAAAAAAATTAAAATTTTAGAAATTAAGAATGTTCGCAAGGGTTTGTACTTGGGGAGAGGGTGGAGGGAGGGGTATTGTACAGACACCCAGTAGGGGTACGTGGTCGGGGTTCGTACGACATAGGACACAGTCTGTATCTGACCGCTAAGCTAAGAATGTACTATCATATNTTAAGGGTAAGAGGGTTTAGTAGGGTGGGAGAGGGAGAGGGAGACTCAGGTTTTCAGACAATATGTGTAGACACAGAAAAAAGGACAGAATGTATGTCCCAGCAGTAACGATAGAAAGATTTAAGGTATATATACACAATCATATGACATAACCACAAAAAGAAAGACCGAATGAAGAGAGACATATTAGCCGAGGTCAAAGTAGGTAGAGTAGTCTTGACTAAGTTTACTTAAGAAAAATTGCCGACTCATTATGAGGTAACACATATACATGGTGTCGAAAGAATAGGTAAGTAGACGACTACCTGTAGATCCAACAAAGGTACAGGACCGATAATATTTGTCACGACGCTACTTGTAACCCCATGTACACAGAGAAAGTTAAGACCAAAGGAGCCACACATACGGGTCGTCACCCTAACGACCCAGTATTCCATCAAGATAAACGTTAAAAAATTCCTTAGAGGTGTGACAAGAGGTATCACCGACATGATCAAACGTAAGGGTGGTTGTCACATCCTCCCAAGGGAAAAGAGGTGTGGGAGAGGTCGTAAATAACGAACATCTAAAAACCTAGCGTCTGTAAGACTGACCACACTTCACCATGGAGTAACACCAAAACTAAACGTAAAGAGACTATTACTCATTACAACTCGTAGAAATGTACACAAACAATCGGTAGGCATACAGAAGAAACCTCTTTACAGATAAATCAAGAAACCGGGTAAAAAACTAACCCAGCAAATAAAAAGACCTTAACTCGACGTATTCAACGAACATATAAAAACTCTAATCAACAAACAGTCAACGAAGTAAACGATACTAAAAGAGGGTAAGTCTTCCGACAGAAAAGTGGAACGAATATAAAAGGAAACAATGCGTCTTCGAAAATTAAAATTAATCTAGGGTAAACAAATAAAAACGAAAATAAAGGTCTTAAGACCCTCCACCTAGTATCTCCTAGGACGACACTAAATACAGACTCTCACAAAACGGATACAAGAGGAGATCCTCAAAATATCAAAGACTAGAATGTAAATCTAGAAATTAGGTAAAACTCAAATAAAAACACACGCCACAATCTTTCACTAGATCAAAGTAAGAAAATGTTCACCAACTGGTCAAAAGGGTCGTGGTGAACAACTTCTCTAACAGAAATGAGGTAACATATAAGAACGGAGGAAACAGCTTCTATTCCACAGGTATCCACACACCTAAATAGAAACCCAAAAGATAAAACAAGGTAACTAGATATACAGACAGAAACACGGTCATGGTATGACAGAACTACTGACACCGAAACATCATCTCGGACTTCNGTACTGGTTCACCCGAAATAGGGTCCCTACGTTCCTAAGAAGTTATAGGCGTTTAGTTAGTTACATTAAGTGGTGTAATTGTTTAACTTTTTATTTTTGGTATACTAATAGCAAGACACTTTTTATACCGACCATCGAACTATCCCTAACGTAACTTAAACATTTAACGAAACCCATCATATGAGTAAAAGTCATATGGAGTTGTATTATTTTCGATATATACTGTTTGGGTGTCGTTTGTAATAGGAGTTACCACTTTTTAACTTTCGTAAAGGGGATTTCAGTCCTTGTTCTGTTCCCACAGGTGAAAGTGACGATGATAAATTGTATCAAGACCTTCAAAACCGGTGTCGTTAGTCTCGTCTTTTTCTTTATTTTCCTTAGGTTTAACCTTTTCTTCTTCATTTTGAGAGTGACAAACGTCTACTGTACTAGGAGATGTACCTTTTGGGATTTCTGAGGTGGTCTTTTAATGATCTCAAGTAGTTACTTATATCATTTCAACGTCCTATTTTAGTTGTGTGTCTTTAGGGAACGTAAGGATATGTGATTATTACTCTTTCATCTTTTTCTTAAATTCCTTTGTTAAGGTAAGTGGTAACGTTGCTTTTCTTATTTTATGAATCCCTATATAGATGGATTTCTTTGATTTCTGGATATATATCTTTTGATATTTTGTGACTACTTTCTTTAGTTTCTCCTGTGATTACCTCTTTATATGGAACAAGTACCTAGCCTTCTTAGTTATATCACTTTTACTCATATGATGGGTCTCGTTAAATGTTTAAGTTACGTTAAGGACTTTCAGAAATTAGAAATTTAAGAGGACCTAAGAACTCCGATCGTCTCCGTTGCGGAAGGTATACAACGTCCTTTTGTGAGAAGAACGGATCTTCGAACGTTAGAACAGGGGACTTCTCGTTCAGAATATTCTATTCCGAATAGGAGTAAATCTCGAAGGGGGAAAGGAGTCGACGGACGTCCCGTTATTAGTCTCAATCCCAAATCACGTCGACCTAATCCCTTCTTGTCGGCACGAGGTCCTGACGACGACGACGATTCAGTGAAGTCAGTACAGGTTGAGACACGCTGGGGTATCTACCTTCGGGTAGTTCGAGGGGGCAGGGACCCTAAGAGGTCCGTTCTTGTGACCTCACCCAACGGTACAGGAAGAGGTTACGTACTTTCACTTTTCACTTTCCCTTCAGCGAGTCAGCACAGGCTGACAATCGCTGGGGTACCTGATGTCGGGTGATCCGAGGAGGTAGGTACCCTAAAAGGTCCGTTCTCATGACCTCACCCCACGGTAACGGAAGTCTCGGTTATACACCTTCCTAAACGTCCTGGAAGGATTGCACATACTCACTCTTGGTCCTCTGAGACATACCCTCACGTAGGACTCATCCACTCTGACCCCATCCCTGTCTACAAATTATGACCCATCCCCTCCTACATAACTGTATCTCTGTGAGGGTGCTCTGAGACTCAAGTTACAAGACAATTTTTGTGGATCTCGTCTAAGATCTTCAAACGACGCACGTGGGACAGTTGTCTGGTTTTTACTTTACAGTGTACCTGCCTATCTTAACTACGTCTTTTTCGTAAGCCGTGTTTGGTTGTGGATGAGTACTATTTTTGAGAGTCCATCAATCTTTACCTCTTAATCACACTGAACTAGTTCTTATAGACGGTTTTTAAATATCGAGTCCCCTGAAGAGACCACCAGGTCACCAGTTCTTAGGTGGAAGGTTACTTCCCCTACACCCAAACTAGGGGGAAAAAATTTCATATCGATTATAGTATGAATTACTGTTTTCTGAGTTACGAAAACGGATCCTGACCCTTATTCCGTTCTTGTAGATGAAAATGGTAAAGACAAGTTGTGTCCTGACCTTCCTGATCTTTTTAAGATATGTTATAAGGGGGAGGGACGAAGGGGTCACTTAGGCGGTTCTTGATTGTTTCCTTAATTGTTCTAACAACTTATATTCTAATTATGTGCTTTTCTTTTTTTGTAAAGATATATGATTCTTACTGTACGACTTTGACTCTAATTTTACATCATAGTAAATATTAATGAGGTTTCTTTTGTTTTGGGGACCCTTCTGTGAATTGTGTTGTGTATGTTCTGGACTTATCACTTCTACTGTTCTACGACTACTATCTTTAGTTTCTTCTAGATTTTACTTCTCTGTATGACACAAGTACCTAACGTTTTGTTAAGGTTAACATTTCTACTGTTAAGAGGGATTTAACTAGATATCCAAACTATTTTGTGGGTAGTTTTAGAATCACTTCCAAAAAACATCAATAACTTTTTCGGATAACATTTTAAATATACCTTTCCGTATCCAGGATGTTATCGACTCTGTTAGAACCACTTTTCTTATTTTACTCTCCTTAGTGAGATGGGTGAAATTCTTAATATCAATGTTATTGGTTCTGTCACACTATAAACGTCTCCCTATCTACGTATCTAGTTACCTTGTCTTATTTCTTGGGTCTTTATCTGGGTGTATTTATACGAACTGACTAAAGTGGTTCCATGGTTTCTTTAAGTTACATCCTTTTGAAAAATTGTTGACTACGGACTTGCTAACCTGTAGGTATCCGTTCTTTTACTTGAAATTGGATGTGGAGTGTGAGAAATTTTTTACATGCCAAAAAACTGAACTGTGGTTTCAACACTAGGTATTTTTCTTTTTTTTTTTTCTACTCGATATGACGTAATTTTAATTTTTGAAGAAGAGACATTTTCTGATATACTTCCCCTACTGTTCTGTTCCATGTTTGACCCTCTTTTATAAACGTTCGATGCATAGACAGTTTCCTGAACATAGATTTTCTTGTGAGTTTTGTTGTCATTTTTTTTTTCAGTTTGATCAGTTAATCTTTCACCAGTTTTCTGTGAAATGACTTTCCCTACACGCATACCATTTATTCCTGTACTTTTATAAAAGTCCTAATAATAAGAAGTCTATTTACGATTTTTTTTTTTTTTTTTCGTTTTGGGTTTTACCCTATAGAGATATATGATTTACCGATTTTTTTTTATCAAATTGTGGTTTACGACTACTTCGGCTCTTCTTTGACTTAGTGAATAAGTTACGACCATCCTTGGGTTTTATGTTTGTCTACCTATCTATGTATCTATCTGTCTGTCTGTCTTCCGTCTAGTAACATCATCTGTGGACATCGACGTTCTTTGTTATGTCTCTCTAAGGTTCCTGTGAAAAGAGTCAAGGGGGAACACCATTGAAGAACGTTTTGTTATTAGGTCATAGTGTTAATCTTGCAATTGTAAAGACATTGTGCAACTAGAGTCTAAAGAAGTTAAATAATTACACACGCACACAGACACGTTTGTTTTCATTTTTAGAAGTCACGTGGAGGAGTTTCGAACACGTGTAGTTTCCGGGTGTGATTACTCTAGCTTAACGGAAACGACTTATAACTCCTATTTTAGTCTTCTGAGTCTTGTCACCTTTATAATCTTATCCAATATAGGGTCTCCTGTGTGGAAAGTACTTCAGTCTCCAAAAGTTTGAATTGGGACGTGTCTTAGAAATCTTTCTGAACAATTTGTAGTTAAAGACCTGGAGTAAGGGTTTCAGATTACTTCATACGGGAATCTAAACCCCTAGATTTTAAATATAAAGATTTTTCTCTACAGTCACACTGACAAGACTCCAAATGGGAAACTCTCTCGACATGTTATTCCGTTATTCTTCACGTGACTTCTCGCCCGTCGAGGTCCTAGAAACTCTTCAAGTCACCACACAACGGGAGAGATCTGACCCAAACTGTCGCCCTCTATAATTGTATCTTTTTTCGAGGAACCATAGTCACGACTAGTACTCTACGGTCTTACTGACTCCGATCTACCGTCGTGAATTGGTAGTCTCCGTTCCTTCTACACGGACTACATTAATGATATTCCCCATCCTTCCGACCTCACCGTTAGTGCTACGGAACTGGACGTCACCAAACATCGTTACCGATTTTCTAGTACCCCGAAAAAACTAATTTCGTGTTTAATAAAGTGTACTCATTCCTGGGAAGTTACAGTAACGTTCGTCGATACCTCGTAATCGAACGTTTCTCTATCTACGTCTCGACCATAGTCTTCGACCTGGGTTCAAGTATGTATCTGTATATAGAATAGGTTGACTATAGACTCAATATAGTTCTTTTCGGGTGAAAAAGAGTGTGTCCCCATACTAGTCTAGGGTGGGTGTTTCACTTTCTTTTTACTAAGGAATGGAAACTCAGACGATAACTCGTCTTTGGACGACAAAGATCGAACAAAGAGTCGGTTCGAAAAAAAAAGTAAAATAAGACGACAGAAGATCTTCTTTGGTGAATATGGGAATTCGTGGACTCTTTGTCTTCAAGTTCAGACACGACGATTTGTCTCTAACGGATAAATTTTAGATATCACACCATGGTCTAATTTTTGTGTAAGTTCTTGATTTTATAACCTCTGACACAAGACTTTAGGATGTCGACTAAACATGTTATCCAGTGTATCAACTAGGAATTTCACCTTTGACTACTTTAGGTCCTCCAAATACATCTTACATTGTTTTCTGGACGAGAGTTGTCTTGATCTGGAACCAAGAAAACCATCTTCATTAAAGAATTTTCCATTATCTCGAATTTTATGGTCAAAGGTAGTTCTAGAATTAGTACGTATTTAATTGGTTTACCTTTACGTTACTTTTGCGAAGTTTTCTTCGGTGATAGTACGTTCTTAAAGGGACAATGGTAAGATCTCACATGAACGTGTGCGATCAGTCTCGATAGGAACTTCTTAGATCAATCCGACACATAGAGGTGGAAGCTTAGGACGTCATGGAAGGGGAGTGTAATCTTTTTCTCAAGTTTTTTTTTTTTTTTTCTTTCTTTCTTTATCTCAAGTCTGAGAGTTTGGACCAGGGTTCCGCACTGGACCGAGGTCGGAGAGAGAGAGTGGAGAATAAACCATGGGAGGGTAAGTGAAGTTAATATACGAGGTTGGCATGGTTACAGAGGAAAGGATAAAGAAAAGATTAAGAAGAAAATTACTTTAAATAGTGGTAATCGACTTTCTTAGTAGAGTCTCTTCGGAACAGATCGAAGGGTTTGTCATCATCATTGATAAGGTGGATGTAGACCAGGTATGTTGTGGTGGTAAAGTAAGGAATAACTTTAAAAGAAATAATCTTTAATAGAACGAATACATAAGTAGACAAGTAACAGACGGAGGAGTATGATCTTATACTAGAGGTTTTCTCGTTCTTATTAAAACAAGAACAAGTTGTAACATAAGGATCTTGGATCTTTTCGTAAACTTTGTCTATCGGTGTGTCTAGAACAAACCTCACTCACTTTCCTACTTGTTTAATTATTTTACTTCATACGAAATATGTGAAAGGTCTGTCAGATGAGGGTCCTCCTCTTCCTTTACCGTTGGGTGAGGTCATAAGAACGGACCTCTTAGGGTCCCTGCCTCCTCGGACCATCCGACGGTAGATACCCCAGCGTGTCTCAGTCTGTGCTGACTTCGCTGAATCGTCATCGTCGATGGGGGTCCTAAGGATATGAGTAATCATGTAAAATAATGGTCGACCAGGTTTTCAGAAGAATCGATAACCTTCTTTCACGGAAAATCACGTCTTACTGGCGGTATAGAAAGTTCTTTACTTCCTTTCTGAAGAAACTAACAGGTCACCAATTCTTAAATGGAAGACTACGTGCCCTCACACCCGAGTTAGAGACCAGACCCTCGATTTTAGGGTGTACGGAATACCGGTTTTTTAGTTTTGTACCTTCCTTAGAACATTGTTTAAGTTATTCCTGAAATATTTACCAGGTATAGTTTTTTAGAAAAATTTTTACTTCCTTCAATAACATATGACCAGTAAATAAAAATTAAGAATGAAACGAATTGTACAATAAAATCATTGATAACACATACACCTTGTTCCCAGTCGTTTGATGTCGGAGGTCCGATATAAATTGGGTGTTGGATAAAAAACATTTATTTCAAAAACCTTGTGTTGGTGTAATTAAACTAATGTGTAAAAGACCCTGACTAAAACTCTACGTTGTCGTCTGAACTTCTCGACGTTTTCTGTCAGATTAGGAATTTCGAGTTTCATAAGTAACTAATTGGGAACTTTGTTTAGTTAGTTATTCCCGAAGGGACCATCAAGTCTACCATTTCTTAGACGACGTTATATCCTCTGGACCCAAACTAGGGACCCAGTCCTTCTAGGGGACCTCTTCCTTTACTGTTGGGTGAGGTCATAAGAACAGACCTCTTAGGATACCTGTCCTTGAACCACCCAACGTCAGATGTCCCAACGTTTCTTAGTCTGTGCTGACTCACTAAGAGTGGAGAAAGTGTTTAGTTATACCCAAGTTTCTATCTTTACCATACTCTTTTTTAGAACGTTTTGTAGTTCTCTATTGACTCGCGTGACTGATCACAAACAAAACCCATTTTAGGTCCTTTAAACTATCACTAGAGTGATCTTCACATAGGAGTTGTCCCAGAGTCCAATCTCGTTCTTTCTCTTCGGACCCAAAGTCAGTAATTTAGTCTTTTGTCTTGTAGTGACCTACTTCTGGATCGAGGAGTGAGTCCGACCAAGATATAAGAGAATTCTCTACGTGAAGGGAGTCCAAAAGTAGTACGGGGACCCAAGATGGAAACAAACACAGAAAAGACACGTCAGACCTCACATTTTTATAACGGTAGAAGTAGTACTTACCAAAGGGGGTAACTTAACGTTAATGTCCAAAATTAGTCAAGTAATAAGGTGGATCAAAACCCCAGGACTGTCAATCCGACGTCTTTTATTAACTTAACCGAAACGGAGTTCCGTCAGGGTATTCTAGAATGGAACGGAACCCTTAGAAAAACCGACTAACTGGTTGACTCGGGATTAAAGGTACAAGTTTGGATTTTTTATCAAAGTATAAAGGTGAAACTTTGTAAAGAAACGTAAAAAAGGATGAAACTTGTTCTATGAGAAGTATATTTTTCTGTTTAGTGTTCAGATATTCATCACATCATAAGTGTCTCGAGGAATATATTCTCCGATATCAACAACGTTTCAATTGGAAACAGTAAAGGGAATCGAAGAGAAATCTAGTTAATCTTCCTTTTGTCACACCTTCTAGGGCCTATAATGTAAGTAAAAAAAAAAGTTGGGAAAGGAGAAGAGACGACATTAAAAATCCGATACTTTCGTTATAACGACTCCCTACCGTATACCGACCGAGAGGTACTACTACAATAGAATCCTTCCAGTGGTACCAGATACCGACCCCTGAGTCCAAAGACCTATGGAGGGTGTCTGAACAATGACAACAAGTCAACGATTCGGTAGAGGATGAGAAGTGCTGGGTAACCTGACATTGTGCGGTCCGAGGAGACAGGAGGTGATAGAGGGTCTTAAACGAGTTTAAGTACAGGAAGTTGAAATCGTGATGACTATAAAATCCGACCCATTATAAAACAACACTCCCCGAGAAGACGAGGAATCTCCTACAACTCATTGGAGACACAGGAGATGATTCATCAGCAGTCATCGTTCGAGGGAGGGAGTCAGTACTGTGGTTTTAACAAGGATCTGTAAAAAAAAAAAAGTCTCAGACGTCTAAATAAATGCTTCAGTATGATGTAGTAAGTGTGTCGGCGAGGAAGTGGGTATCTTTCCTAGCGAGGTCCTGTTCAGGTACCTGACACCCTACAGTGTATCCCTTCGGTAGTGTGACTGAGGGGAAGGAAGTTGACATAAACTTTCGAACGAGAAGGGACTAAATGGGAAACCGAAAGATTAACATACCTTACAACAAGATTGACTGACCTCACAATAAGAGAAGGGGAGAAGGTTTTTAGAGAAATCGCTTATGGATCACCGGAATTACGTTTACAGTTGTGATAGACTTCGAAAAAGGGGTGGGAAGGGGTTGAGGTCCGTCCACCCTTACAGAAGGTAGAGAAGGTCGCTGGTCGACCTGTGCAGGTATCCAAACAGGGGTTTTGTCGAGGGTACACGACACAAGTTGCGGTTCAGTAGTCAAAGAAAGACGAAGGGGGTATAGGTTCTTACGGAGATGGGAGGTAAACATCTGTAAAATTATACAAAGAACCCCGAGTTCAACGAGGACAGACTCTTGACGACCATATATCCTATCTTCCTACTTTTCTTTTCTGTAAACGAGGATTAAGAAAAGAAAATCCCGTTCTTCGTAAGTTGGGTCAGTTCGGTCTAAGGTTTCAGTATGTCAATTAGTAAGTTGAAATAAAGACTCTAACGGAATGACATTAAGTTCCACAAACATTTTTCGTTTAGAGTTGAGTCTGAGAAAAAGGTATTTTAATGATACAATTTGACAGAAAGGTTCATTCAGTGTTAAAAGAGTGTAGAAGAACCCCTCTTTTAAATATCATCTGAAAACGAGTCAATATGTCTAGTAGTATAAAAATAACCCTCTCTTGTTCTAGAGTTTTAAATTCTAGACATGTGATAGATAGTTTTTTGGGTGTTGACTTAATTACGACTTTGGGTTGATTACATATAAAAGTAAAAGAAAATAACTTTTCGACCCAGTATCTCGAACCCTTTCTTCTCTTGAAGATCAGGTTGTTGAAGTGAAAGTTTATTCCTTTTATTTAGAGTCTCTTCACTTGACTACACGGAGTTTTGTTGTTATTTTCTTACTAAACTCGAGTCCAAAAGACTGTTGTCCCCATACCAAAGTATCATGCATTCAGGTGTGAAAGTATATACACGCATCCTACATAAAACTACAAAGTTGGAGTTCGTTTTATTTGTGTTAGTAAGCATATAACGTGTATTCAGAGGGTGAGGAGACGTGGGATTGGTATCGACCAACACGAAAATATTGTATCAAGTTACGTAAAGAGGGTGGGTACTAGGTAGGGTACCGACATAGACGATTCCCGTACATCACGTAACCTAAACCTAGTCCTGGAATTTCAAAAGACCAGGTTGACCGTTCATAACAGTAGAATTTCGTTCTTTTGATGGGGTAGGTAGTTAAATACCCTTAAGATGGGAGAGGTAATTCCTTCATAAGGAAACCGAACACAAAAACGTTAAACAAGTTTACCCTTGATAAAGAATACTTACAGGGACCAGTTGTTTCGAATTCAAGGATTTCTTATGTAGGGGTTTATAGGATGGGTTTACGTAATAGATGAGAATCTGTTTCCACAATAGAGTACGAGTAGGAGAGAAAATTTCATATAGAGGGGTAGAAAGGAGAGTAGTAATTTTTTTTACCACAAATAAGTAACTAAAAACCGACGTGACCCAGAAGTAACGACACGTGTCCGAAAGAGATCAACACCACTCACCCCGGTGAGAGATCAACACCGATCCCCTGGAGAGTTACTCCACCAAAGAGAACAACACCCCGTACCGGAATCAACGAGACACTGTACACCTTAGAAAGGTCTCGTCTCTAGCTTGGATACAGGGGACGAATCCGTCCGTTTAAGAATTGAGGACCTGGTGATCTCTTCAGGGAGAGAGTAGTCTAGACTTAGTAGCTACAGGGACAGGAAAAAAAGAGATCCTATATCGGGTTGGGAATTTACCTTCCATATGTAATCAAAGGGACGTCAAACGGTAGTCGTCGGTTTTCGGGAAACGGTTTTCTCGATAGAAGACTTTCATCTTGAACTTCCAGTGAAAAAGGGGGTCTTTATTAATTTAAAAAGAGATGGTTAGTTTTTCAAGATTTTGTTCGGACCACTACGAATATCAACCCCTCTTACCTAGTCGGACTTACCCCCTACCAACGACAGACATAAGTTCGGGATCCTCGTGAAGACGTAAAGACACCGACAAGGGGAAAATGTTCTTCCTTCTCCCGTTAGCCGGTTTATTTTATATTAATAACGACTTCACGTATAGTAAGCAAAACTCGATTACTCTAGTAAAGGTCTTTCTAAAACAATCCTTTTCACTCTTTTACCTTCCTGATATTCCTCAATCCAGTCTTTCCCTTTTATAACATCACACACCTTTTAAGACACACATTTTTACGTTCGTGTATACTTAAGTCCTCTCTTATAGTCTCTTACAAAACGACATTACAATCGTAAAACTTCCCGGATACTTACGAGAAAAATTCAAATAAAAAAATTAAAAAATTACATTTAAATAAATTAACCTCCAATTGATGAAATGTTATAACATAACCAAAAAGGTATGTAGTTGTACTTAGGTGGTGTCCATATGTGTACAAGGGGTAGGACTTGGAGGGAGGGAGGAGGGAGGGGCATGGTAGAGAGACCCAGTAGGGTCACGTGGTCGGGGTTCGTAGGTCATAGTGCGTAGCTTGGACCTGACCACTAAGCAAAGAATATACTATAATATGTACAAAGTTACCGTAAGAGGGTTTAGTAGGGTGGAAGAGGGAGAGGGTGTCTCAGGTTTTCTGATAAAATATGTAGACACAGAGAAAACGACAGAACGTATGTCCCAATAGTAATGGTAGAAAGATTTAAGGTATATATACGTAAGCATATGACATAACCACAAAAAGAAAGACCGAATGAAGTGAGACATATTATCCGAGGTCCAAGTAGGTGGAGTAATCTGACTAAGTTTACGTAAGAAAAATTTCCGACTCATTATGAGGTAATACATATACATGGTACCGAAAGAATAGAAGTNCACCTTTTAAGACACACATTTTTACGTTCGTGTATACTTAAGTCCTCTCTTATAGTCTCTTACAAAACGACATTACAATCGTAAAACTTCCCGGTTACTTACGAGAAAAATTCAAATAAAAAAATTAAAAAATTACATTTAAATAAATTAACCTCCAATTGATGAAATGTTATAACATAACCAAAAAGGTATGTAGTTGTACTTAGGTGGTGTCCATATGTGTACAAGGGGTAGGACTTGGAGGGAGGGAGGAGGGAGGGGCATGGTAGAGAGACCCAGTAGGGTCACGTGGTCGGGGTTCGTAGGTCATAGTACGTAGCTTGGACCTGACCACTAAGCAAAGAATATACTATAATATGTACAAAGTTACCGTAAGAGGGTTTAGTAGGGTGGAAGAGGGAGAGGGTGTCTCAGGTTTTCTGATAAAATATGTAGACACAGAGAAAACGACAGAACGTATGTCCCAATAGTAATGGTAGAAAGATTTAAGGTATATATACGTAAGCATATGACATAACCACAAAAAGAAAGACCGAATGAAGTGAGACATATTATCCGAGGTCAAAGTAGGTGGAGTAATCTGACTAAGTTTACGTAAGAAAAATTTCCGACTCATTATGAGGTAATACATATACATGGTGCCGAAAGAATAGAAGTAGACGACTACCTGTAGATCCAACGAAGGTACAGGACCAATAATATTTGTCACGACGTTACTTGTAACCCCATGTGCACAGAGAAAGTCAAGACCGAAGGAGTCACACATACGGGTTGTCACCCTAACGACCCAGTATTCCGTCAAGATAATAAAGGTCAAAAAATTCCTTAGAGGTGTGACAAGAGGTATCACCGACATGATCTAACATAAGGGTGGCTGTCACATTCTTTTAGAACCGTAAAAGTGATAAATATGGTCCTAAACCCGAGATCTCAGTCTTTTTAGTGTAAATATTTTATGGTCGAGGTGAGGAATAATGTATACCCTAACTTTGTTCAAGAGATTAATAAGATTTTAACGTAAAGGAGTGGATATTTTACCTTGGTTAGTCAATCATCTCAGACCGAGTCTCCAAGTCATTTCCGTTCCCACTACCCACTTACCTAAACCCCCACCCACCCAACTTTTTAGTCTTTGAGACTTAGGTAGTCCTCTTTTTGTCATAGTCGACTTAAGAATCTTTTTCTTTTGTCGAAACAAAACAGGCGAGAACAGTCGTCACTCTTTTCTAAGTCACAAGTAAGAAGTCCTTCCCGTACTCTGGAGTCGATAGTTATAACTTCTTTCATGTTGAAGTGGACAGAACTCACAAAAACGAAAATCCTTCTCCTTCCGAAAATAACTTCACCACCGAGCCCTTAACGGATTCTTGAAACAAAACCTGAGACTCAAGGAGTCTATCTAACTAAAGAGAGATTACTTAGTTCGGGAACTTTGGACGAGACACTATAACGTCTGTGGAGACGGACTCGAGTCGTCGGTCCGTCTCGGGCCAGAGCGACACCCGACCGGAAGGTCAAGGTGACGTTGTTTAATCTTCCGAACGAAAAGACTTAGTCATTGACCGACCGTCTTTTGGACCGAGTCCCTGGAGGGCGTCCCGTGAAACCTGCTCGTCCGCTAGATTGATGACTACTTCCCTGGTGTCGCCGAGTAACACATCTCTTGCAGAGGAAAGACGTCACCCTTACATTCCTTAACACGAAGTACGACGACTCGACTAGTAAGACAAGTGAGGTTAATCGTGACCTAGGTTTACCTTACTACATCAAAAGGAATTAAGATGGTTAATAGGGTCATAAGTTACCCTCCTACGTAAGAAAGAAAGATTTACCTTCACGTCTTAAGGAGTGATTATACTCCAGACAACTAATCACGATGGTCTACTTCCGACGGACGTTGAGACGAGTTTCACAGCGGAAAAAAAAAAAAAAAAACCGGTCGTACGTTAACGGGTAGTCATAGTAATTAATCTCCCGACGTGAGGGGAAAAAAAGGAAGGAATTACTGGAGTGTGAGTCACTTAGGGTAGACCTTCTACGAAAGTTCAGGGGACACGACACACGAGTCAACACAGGCTGAAAAACGTTGGGGGACTTGATATTGGTCGGTCCGAGGAGCCAGATACCCTAAAAGGTCCGTTTTTATGACCTCACTCAACGGTCAAGGATGAGGCCCCCTAGAAAGGTTGGGTCTCTAGTTCGGGTGTAGAGAACGTAGAGTACCTGACTGTCCATGTAAGAAATGGTAATCACGGTGGACCCTTCCGGTCAAGTCAAGTCAAGTCAGTGAGTCAGCACAGACTGAGAAACGTCGGGGTACCTGACGTCCTGAGGTCCCGAGGGACAGGTAGTGGTTGAGGACCTCGAATGAGTTTGAGTACAGGTAACATAGTCACTACAGTAGGTCGGTAGAGTAGGAGACAACAGGGGAAGAGGAGAGTGGAAATTAGTAAGGGTTGGAGTCCCAGAAAAGTTTACTCAGTCAAGAAGCGTAGTCCACCGGTTTCGTGACCTCAAAGTCGAAGTCGTAGTCAGGAAGGTTACTTATAAGACCTGACTAAAGGAAATCCTACCTGACCAACCTAGAGGAGTGTCAGGTTCCCTGAGAGTTCTCAGAAGAGGTCGTGGTGTCAAGTTTTCGTAGTTAAGAAATCGTGAGTCGAAAGAAATGTCAGGTCGAGAGTGTAGGTATGTACTGGTGACCTTTTTGGTTTCGAAACTGATCTACCTGGAAACAACCGTTTCATTGCAGGGACGAAAAATTATTCGACAGATCCAACGAGTATTGAAAAGAGGGTTAACATGGGTTCTGTCCCAAGTCCCCAGGACGGTTGTCCAGTCTGGAGTGTGGAACCCCCGACTCTCCCGTGACACTGACCTTCTCTGTCCCTCTCACGTAAACCTCCGTCAAAAGGTTCGTTGCTTGTTGTTCATAACTGATAACAAGTTACACGGAGACTGAGTTACGATATCTACCTGTTTGTCATTGTCCCAGAAATTATCCGTTGTTGATGTTTCCGTTCAGTGGGTTTCTCGTATGTAGACATAGGTGTTGTCGGGTTACGAAGACTGTCCCTAGAGACTTCCTCCTCATGTGACTTAGTCGGTTTGAAGTGAATCGGGACTGTCAGACTACCGGGACGACACCTCTCTCACTGTCTACAGTGTCGTCGTTCTCACCATATGCGATTCACGTCCGTTGCACCCGACACTGAAAAAAGAAGAAAATTTTTGTAGTTCAACGTTTGGGATTCCGGTTTCTCTCTCCCTACCCATACTCTTTTTCTCCATCCCAATCTAAACTTCTAAACCTCTCAAAGATACCATTTTTTTTATTAACAACCCGTAAATCGTCACCTTTTTATTGGTTTGATTTAATTGATTGACTGGTTGATCCCCAAATGGACAAGGATAAATACTTTACTAGATGTTTCTTCGATTCGACCCTTCCTCCCTAGAGTTTGTATCAGGAGTTCCGTTCTCTTATTCCGTTGGATCTTGCTACTTCACAAATCAAAAACGAAAAGTTGGGATTAATAAACTCACTTAATTTTAGAGAATTGACTCGAGCTACACACTTGTGAACTGTAGTTCTTCGAATATGTTTTCTCGAAAGAATTGTCGAAATAACTCTATATTAAATTTAGGTTACTCAAAGTGAGGACCACTCATATTCTAAGTTACTAAAAATCATTTGAAACACATTAGTAGTGGTGTTAGGTCGAAACCTTATAATGGTAGTAGGGTTTAAAGGTGGTTCTTAATTAGAAGAGTGGGGTAATCGGGTTCAAAGGTGGATTTTAGTTACAGGAGCGTTGGGGTTGGGTCCGTTGACGATTAGAAAGAATAAAATATATATATATATATAAAAAAAAAAGACCTGTTCAGTATATCTATCATAGTACGGTATACATCAGAAGGGCAGATCGAATAAAGTCAATCACATCACAAAGACTCTAAATGAGTAGAGTGTACTTATCGTGTATAATTATTAAAAAGAAAAGAACACCACCTAATCACAAGACAACACAACCATGTGTTGAAACAGATAGACAAGTGGTCGACTACCTGTCATGCTAACAAAGGTCAAACCGCAAAAACACACATTACGACGGTGGAAGTCTAGACGCCAAGGATCTCTGACGGGTAGCAAAGAACGGTGCACCAAGTAGTCATATAGAAGGTTGAGGTCTTAAATGTCAACCGCGAAAAGTGTTAAGACAACCAAACAACTCTAAAAGACAAACAACTAGTGACAGTAGTATGCAATTTGTGTCAAAAGAAATCAGGAGCCTCGTATGAAGCATTACAGATGAGACTTTAGAAACAGACGATTTAGGTTATATACTGGGGTGAGTTTTTGTGAAAGATGACTGAAGAAAAATTGTGAAAAGACTCGCACGGAAACAACGAGAACAAGACAACAATTCAGTGCAAGTTGCGAAACGCTGGGGTACCACACGTCGTACGGTCCGGAAGGGACAGGAGGTGGTAGAGGACGACAAGCTAGTTTGAGTACAGGTGACTCGCCGCTACGATTGGTTGGTAGAATGAGAGACCGCGGGGGAAGAGATACGGAATGCAAAAGGGAAATGAACGTACAGAGTATTAAAAATAATTTTTACCCTTATAAAATCTATTACCTACTGTCATTGACTTAAGACTATACAGGACAGATACGTCTTTAAAAACAAAGATATCAGAAAAAAATTTTTAAAACAACAAAAGAATCATTGAACGATACTTATTTGGATACTTTAGATAAAGTGAACACCATACACTGACGATGACAAAGATGACTAAACAAATAAATAAATAAAAAAATAGATTCCGTAAAAATAAATAAAAAGTCTAAAATAAAATAAATAAATGAAACGTTATAACATAACCAAAACGGTATGTAGTTGTACTTAGACGGTACCCATATGTGCACAAGGGGTAAGACTTGAGGGGAGGGTGGTGGGAGGGGCATGGTAGGGAGGCCCAGTAGGGTCACGTGGTCGGGGTTCGTAGGACATAGAACGTAGCTTGGGCCTGACCACTAAGTAAAGAATATACTATCATATGTACAAAGTTACGGTAAGAGGGTTTAGTAGGGTGG